>JACXGJ010001796.1:0-76231 GCA_016801105.1 Esox niger
TGTGTGTATACATGTATGTATGTATGTGTGTATACATGTATGTATGTATGTATGTATGTGTGTATACATGTATGTATGTATGTATGTATGTGTGTATACATGTATGTATGTATGTATGTATGTGTGTATACATGTATGTATATATGTGTGTGTATATATGTGTGTATATATGTGTGTGTGTATGTATATATGTGTGTATATATGTGTGTGTGTATATATATGTATATGTGTATGTATATATGTGTGTGTGTGTGTGTGTGTGTGTGTGTGGTTTTTGATACTGTTTATTTTCTACATTACTATTTTTTTTTTACTTTAATTTGTATTTTGTTTATTACAGCAGTTACTGAGTATTTTTCTAAAACTTGTTTTTATAATGGAAAATGAATTACTAGATTTTTTATATAAATAGACGTATGATCTCTGTGATTGTCTGTGAATATTCAGAATGATCTATCAGCTGCTGTATGCAGCTACATGCACGTTTTTTCTCAGCCTATTGAAATGAACACTCTGACAGCCCAGCCTATCCCTCAGGATGCAGTCCTAGAGCTGACGCCCATTCTGAACTCTTTAACTGGTTAACAATGATTGCATATCTTAATTCTGTTTTGGTCAGTAGTTGGACAGAGGTCAAATTTTAATTATCAAGAAGGGAATGGCTATGAATGGGATTAAAGTATTGTCTTCTTCTTTTGTCCTTCCATGCTCTTCTCTCGAATGGAATGGTCTGCATTATACTGCAGTAGCCCTGTGGGCCTTTTAGCCTAGAGGAATTTAATTCTCCATGCCTTGTCTTGTAATTCAATCTTCATGTCTTGTTAATTCTAGTGCCATCTTGTAATTTAAGCCGTATGACTTGTTTAATAATGTGATCATTCATTTTACAATCCATTTGCCTCTTATTCGTTTCTCAGTTGCATTCTTGCCATCACTCAATGACATATTGCTTTGCTTGCATCACACATAAACTTTAAAATCATGGAGCTAGATACTGTTTAATTAACGCACGTTGTAAATAGATTTGCATAGTATTACACAGGTCAATTATAAGAATGACACTCTTACTGCATATTTAATATTACTTATTGATTACTTGTTAACATTGATTACCTATTAATAACTTATTCATTACTTATTCATTTTTCTTATGTATTATCATGAATAGTTGATTATTAAAGGCTAACAAGGCCGTTGGCGCCCTTCATAGAGCTTTTTGAAAAACGCTTTAGAGTAGTTGTTGCTTACTTGGCTTATCAACAGGGTGTATTTCAGAACACAAAGGTTAGTTCTAAGCTAGGATTTTGCCCACTGCAAGGCTTCTACCTGGCACCCTTTTTCCAAGAGCTTATGGCCCTTTGCCTTATTTAAGAGTTATTTTTTTATTTCAGCCAAAGAACAAAAAGTTTAATATAGATCTCCAAGTAATCATTTTTCCTAAATCCCAGTTCAGAGAGTCAACATAACATGAGATGCAACTGTCGCAGTGAGTTTTAGACAGGAGGCTACATGGGCTCAACAGGCAAGCTTTCAAATGTCTCATGTCGTAGGCTGGAGTTTCCAGGGTTTAATGGAAACTCCAGGGTTTAATGTCAAATCTGTCTCATTGTGACAAAAAGGATCAATGGAGACAAAAGGAGAACAGTGTTCTCACTTTTTGTTTTCAGCAAATGGTTACCTGGCTTGTCTGGTAGAGAACTTTCTTGGAATCTTTCTGCACATTTTGCCTTGAATGTTTGGAGTCATTTCAGAAATCACATACAGTATGTACCGTGTTTCTGGTGCCTGCATTTCATTTGATTTCTACAACACCTTGGAACAATTAGTGGCAACTTTGTTTCAAGTTGTATAAGATGTTATGCTCTGTTACCATGGAAATGGCCTCAGCTGTTTGTGTCAACACGCTTTAGCTGTTGTTTCACCTAAGTATCCCAAATGACTGAGCCAGTTGTGTTAAATAGCATTTAAACCCAATGTGGCCCTGCAGGTATGTTTTTACCAATAGTCATCTATTTCTAGACTGTAAGTAATTTCTTTGCCATATGGCACCATGCAGTATAATTAACACAGTATAATAAATCAGATTATTTGTGGATTGATGGCAAACAAGATAAATCAATATAATCAATTATACGTCTATAACACAACAAAATGTGAAGAAAATTATTAGGTCTGAATGCTTTCTTAAGGTACTCAACAAGCTGTGTAGGGCTTGGTCTAACAATCTTGACCAACTGAAGATTTTGTAGTTTTTTCATTTCTTCTGGTCATTAGAAATTTCAAATGGTCCTCATTTAGAGCTCACTTTTATTGAGATATATTTTTTTTATCTTAATAAATTCCACATGTATTCTATTTTTCATTAGAGAAGGAAAAGGTTAGCCTACAGACTGTGAGGAAGATTTATTTGGCTCCAAAGGAAATTGAGGATAATTAAAAGGGAAGTAGATTTTCAATTCTTTAATTCTTTCTCTTACTGTAGTTGAAGTCATTACCCAGACACATTTAACAGAATCATCACCTATTACACATTATGAACACATATAAAGCAGATTCCAATTTTCTCCAAAACACTCCCAACAAACAAATATATCAGAATGCTACTGATGAATGCTAATGATGTTTCTGTTGTTGTTTCGGTAAACCACATAATTTAAACATGGATTTATTGCACAGAAATCCCCCATTTAGAATGGGATTCTTATGTAAGAGTTCAATTACTTCCCTAATGCTTTAGACATGTTTGCATATTGAACTATATTGAACTAAGTCAAATGTGTCAATCTCATTTCCGTGTGATGATTTAAAAACCTGTGCTGAGGGATTCACTAGATGCACAGAAAAAATGAAAAGAGGCTACAGTTTACACATTATCTGCAAAAGATTAAAGGCACATGCCGGGCTGCAAGGTGGTCTCAGGGGACTACATAGACTATTATACGTAAATCTATTGCACCCAATTTCGTATGGTATGAAACATAGTCTGCATTGTCCCCTGAGACCAGGCTGTGTTGTCGTTCTCTTTAAATCATCACTGTAGGTCTAATACATTACTGTTTGTGTATATCTAATTAAAATATCTTCAACATTTATGTTTAATCATTACATATTCTGTCTGATTGTCTGGGCCTAGTTAGAAAACAAATGTATTTACAGCCAATACTTAATGATAGGAAGTTCTATTGCCCACCCACTTCCCTAGATGAACAGCCATTGGTCTTTGAGGTGGCAGTTACTGGAACAAAACTTTTCCATCCGACAAGAACAAGTCTTTCATCTAAAAATGTCTTACACAAAAAGACAATCACCATTTTCATCATTTCCAAGTGTTGCCTTGACCTCATAGTGTGGCCATACCATCAAACAAACCGGAAAATTAAATTTATGTTTACAATGTCTGGTTGAAGCTTTACCAGCATGTCTCATGGCATGTTTGTAGGCGATCATGTTAGCAGCGTATCCCTGGATTGATGTACTGTCACATTGTGGTCTGCATTGGTAGCATCATTAGGTACAATATAGCAGAAAAGAAAAAAAGTCAGATATTGGATATCCTCTATTTATGTTTAATCTATCAGTCAAAATATAACAAATCGTGATTTTTTCTTTCGTTCACCAATCAAAAGTATTCTTATCATGGCTGCCAGCATAAGATTAGAAAACTATTTTGAATGCATAGTCTCATTAAAAAGAATGATGCCACTAAGGGTTGGAGAGTGAAAGGATACAGAGCCTTGATTTGTTCCTGACAACATGACCTCTCTCTACTGTTACACGTTACATGTCCTTCACAAGGAAAAGGACAGAGAGATTAGTTTCTGTAAAAGCTCGAACGAGAATCATCTGGGGTTTAGAAGGCGGTTTTAAAACATCAACAGGACTGTGATAGACACTTGAATAATACACCGCTTAAAAACAATATGGGAAAACAAGTGCTGTCACTTTCACAGTTTCTCATTAGTTTCACTGCAGGGAATCCCATAATCTTATAAAAGTACCCTGAATTGGTGGTCTTGAGTTCTTGTGTTGTTCTCCAGCTGCGGGATTCCACTGCGAACAACTTGAAGAGTAAGTCCTGATCTAAGACGCACAAGCAGCACTATATGAAGAGTGACTAAAGAAGAAGAGAGCGCTAGTGGCTCCTTGGAATGGAACAGAGTTAGACCATTTTCTCAGGTAAAGCTTAACAAATCGGAAGAGATTAACACAGCAAGGCTATTATAACCCACCCCTGATGGGGTATCACTTAAATACCTATTCACAGAAACATGTGTTGCCATAGGACTGTCAAGCTTTTCAGTGAATATAGTCATGTCTTTTTTCTTTGGTGACGCTTTAAAAAAAATGTGTGATGAGTCTACTAGCATCATCTCCGTGGCCCTTCAAAAATACCATCCCTAGCCCGAGAGACTTAAGTCATCCTATATCACCTTCTCTGTGGCTTACACAAAGGTGATAGATTGGAATGTGTGGCTGCACATTCCTATGCACATGTTACGAATGCACTTTCTCACAAGTTGGGAAAGTTTGGAGAGCAGCTGAAGTGAAAATTGGAAATATGGAAATATGGAGAAAGCAATAGAAATCAAAATTATACCCAGCATGGACATATCCATTTCATAGGTGATGGATTGAAATGTATGCCTGAAAATGTATATGACCCTGAGAATCGAGGGCCTCAGCAAACAATATAAATCCATAAACATAAGGACACATTGTCACACAGAAAATATGTTTGAATTTGAATATGACCAGAAATATATGAACTACATACAATGCAGCAGACACTATTTGCCCCTTTAGGATTTGTTCTATATTTTCATATTTTGTACACTGAAATGTAACAGAACTTCAATAATTGTTGAATAAATCTAATGAAAGTAATGCAGCACTCAATAACATTGTGTAAAATGTAGTTTCCAAACAATAATGACATACATTGATCTTAATTTTTAATATCTTCCTGTTGATTCATTCTCTTGTGTCCTAGGTACTTTGTCCCACTATTTCATTCAGAACTGCTTTAACTCTCCAACATTGGCAAGTTTTTGAATATGACTTGCTTGTTTCAGGGCCTGCCAACATCTGAATTGGGTTTGGATCTGGACATTAAGCAGGCAATTCCATCCTTTCAATGTGTTGCTTTTACCCTAGCTGACGAGCACCTGTTTTGTATTATTTATATTCCTGCACAACCAAGCTGAACTTCAGCTTTAGCTCAAGGAGGATGGATTGAAATTCTTTGATAAAGAGAATTCCTAGTTCCTTCAATTAAGGAATGTTGCCTTTGCTTAGACAGTAAAGCATTGCCTGATCATCACAATATTACCAGCATGCTGAAACAATGGCGTTTACTTTATTGGAATGCATTGTTAAATTTTTTCCAGACAACAGAACTAATTTTGTCAAAAAAGATAAATATGACTCATCTATCCATAAAGCATTCTTCCAGCAGTCTTGATGAGTGTTGACAGGTGCCTCCAGGTATGTTTTGGTAAACCTGAGTTGACATTTTGAACAACATGGGTCCAGTTATGTCTAACACATTTTTTTTTTATGTGTTCAGGTTTCCTCAACCTGATATTTGGTTTTCTTTGAAGATCTGATAATGTTATGTGTTAACGAAATGCAAAAAATAACGAATATCTGAAAGGGGACCAATTATTTTATATGATATTGTGAACAGTGAAGGTTCTGTGAAGATACAGACATGGAGGGAGAGGATGGGAGAAAGAGACAGAGAATGACAGACTGAGATTTCAGGGAATCAGACAGATACAGGGAATCAGACAGGTGCAGGGAATGAAACAGATGCAGGGAATCAGACAGATGCAGGGACTGAAACAGATGCAGGGACTGAAACAGATGCAGGGACTGAAACAGATGCAGGGAATGAAACAGATGCAGGGAATCAGACAGATGCAGGGACTGAAACAGATGCAGGGAATGAAACAGATGCAGGGAATCAGACAGATGCAGGGACTGAAACAGATGCAGGGAATTGGACAGATGCAGGGAATTGGACAGATTCAGGGAATCGGACAGATTCAGGGAATCAGACAGATGCAGGGAATTGGACAGATGCAGGAAATCAGACTGATTCAGGGAATCAGACTGATACAGAATGATACTGATATCAGAAAGATACAGGGAATGTACCACACTGTATAAGCCTTATAGTGCAACATTAAATTGCTTTACTTTTTAAATGTGTGCGTAATGCCTTTATTTTAGTGTTGGTAATAGTTTTCTTCTTTTTCCCTTACCTTGACAGTGTAAACAGATGTTTCTCATGCTAATAAAGCCCTTTAAATTGAATTGCACGATGGACATAGACAGGGAATGAGCCAGAGACAGTCTGGGAATGAAACAGACAGAAAGAGACAGGAAATGAGACCGAAAGATAGAGACACGGAAAATATAGAGACAGTCAGGAATGAGACAGAGACAATTAGGGAATGAGACAGACAGTCGGGGAATGAGACAGAGAGAGACAGGGAATAAGACAGAGACAGACAGGGAATGAGACAGACCGTCAGGGAATGAGACAGAGACAGACAGAGACAGACAGGGCATGAGACAGACAGAAAGAGACAGGGAGTCAGACAACGACAGATGGGGAATCAGACAGAGACAGGCAGGGAACGAGAGTAGGCATACTTATATTGTATCTGTCTGTATCTTTGTGTGCCTGAGTGTTGCTTTCTGCATGTGGCAAAAGCCTGTGACAGGGACGGGGCTGCCGAAAGCGATAACGATATTGAACTCTGCACGTTTCTCTCCAGTTGACGAATCTGTCTTTTGTCTCACCCAGCAGGCATCGCTCTCTCCTCCCACGCTGTTGGTTTGAGATTGCAAATCCCATTCAAATGGACCATATGCTAACACACCGAGGGGCCTGTGGTTGAACCACGCACGGTCCCTTTGAACTCGGGAAAGTGGTGTTGCATCTTGTTTTGGGAAAAACAACAACAGTAAAAAGTTGCACAGAGAGACTTGGGGGGAGGGGGGTGGCAAGGCTTTAGGGTTTGGGGAGAGGGGGTTAAACGGCTGCATTCGAGTTCTCGCCATGGAAGATGACTAGCAGTTTGCTGGCCCCTCATCTCACCCTGCACTTTCTAGCACCCACTCAAACAGACCGCAATACACTCAAAGCACACGTCATATTGGCATCCCAGCATTGCAATATTGACACTTGACTGAAGCGGCTGATCCTCATCTCCTTGGCTTAGGAAGATTGCAGACCTTATCCCATGTTGACCCTCATATAGATTACTGCACAATCACCAGAACATGATGCGGCATTATTGATTCAATCGATAGATGGTCATTTCAGGGAGAAAGGACTGGTCTTACATCAAATCTAGTACATCCTACCTTGGACATGATTCGTCACTGCATTGCACTGAAAGACGGTGTATACAAAAAGGTTTATTAAACCATGTTGTTTTCGTGACTGTACGTTTGAATGTGGTGGGGGGGCGGGGTTCCACTGCTCCTCTTCAGTTGAGAAAGAGTAACATAATGTAACCTTATGTATTTTATGACGCATATTGATTCATTGTCCAGCACTGATTAGGCCTATACAGAGTTGCAATGTCCCTACAAATAGCAGCTGATTGGAAATGCCATGTAGGCCTTTCCACGTATTTCTCCTTTCACTAGTGTTTTCAACATTCCTTTTACCCATTAGATGGCAGTGAATGTGCTTTACTCTGGCGCAGTCTATGTTTATTCCCATAAACAGAGACTGTAACACATGCAAAACCCATAGATGAGGGATTGTATACCTTTACCTGTTTCATTTTTTTCTAAGAATACCCTTATTTGTTTTTGTTATTTGTGGACTTACTCATCTTTTCATCCATGCTGTCACTACAAGACTCAACTATGACTCTTCTTACTCAATCCTTGTCCTGTTCACCGACAGTTGTACACACAATACACACTGCGTGGTATTGCTTCAGATAAAATTCTGTGATTTTACGGTTGAATTATGCATATTTATGTGATGTGCCAGTGAATAAATGGAAGCTGCATTATGACTTGTAAAACAACCAAAGAATAGCCTATCTTCGATAGTGTATCATTTTTGTCTCATTTTGCGTTTATACTTTTGATAAATTATGTAAATTTGACCAAATATGAACTGGGTAATGAGTCAGGTAATTGGTTTTCTTAGGCGGAGTAAAATATTTGAAATACTATGACAAAATATAATGGTACAAATGTCAATTTACAGATATGGGTTTATCGTCTAGTGTGTTCTAATGATATAACAGGATTCCAAATCTAAATTAAGAGTTCAAAAACAATGTTGCTGAATATGTACCATTGAGGACAAACTTTGTCATGGCAGAAAATAAAAAAGAAATATTCCAGGGGGGTAAAAAAAGATAAGAAAGAAAACTGGGGATAGTCATTAACCTTTGTGGACCTTTGCTAAGTGCTCCTCGTGACTTCAGTGAAGCAAAACTTCTGAGAAGTGGTGAAGTGCCCACAGCCACAGATCCATAATGAGCCATCCCTGAGTTTCCCCTCCTGTCAGGGACCCAGCTCTGAGGAACCACCACTCAGATGGAGATGTCTCTCTCCTCTGCTCTTGGCATGTTTAACATTCATTGGATGAATAACAGATTGTATTGCATTCGATAACAAAAGATACATACATTATTAACGGATGCTAACTGATTGTTGACATACCAACAGAACATGAAGTGTTGAAGGTTTGAGTTGTAGGGCGTTTTATAGATAAACATAACAGTGGTAAAATAAACGCCTGAGCAGGGACACCACTTCTGGCTTTAAGGGGATAACCAAGGTTGAATACTGAAAATCCCAGTAGACTGGATGTTTCCAGTTTTGCCTGAATCTGCAAAGGGAATAGAACGTTCACTATCTGAAATTGTCTCATTTGCTAAATGGTGAATAAAATATTGCCTGTCATTCATTGGCCTGTTTTTTTATTCAGATCCCTCGATGTGTAGAGTTTCAAAAATAATATCGGGCCTACACCAAATAGAAAATAATTACTTTAAACTGAACAATAAATGTGCACACAGACAAACATGCATACATCACTAGACTTCCATATAACTTCCTCTTAGAGCATTCTAGCCAATCACCTTGCCCGTGCCTCTCTTTGGTATGAGGCCAAATAAGGTCAGTGTGTCTCCTCAGTGGGAAAAATCTATTTCAAAAAGCTTTTAGGGCAGGTGTGGGAGTCTCTCGCCTGCTCCTGCGATCCATACTGCTGCTTTAGGGTACAAGGTGCTCTTTTCAATGCCATCCGGCTGGAAAATGTCTCAGCCAACCTTCTGTGTAATTTTTGCAGACGCAGTCTGTTGCTTCAACTGTGGGCTCTTTTAAAATAAAATAAAACCCTCCATCTATTCTGCTGCTGCAGTCGTCAGCGTTTAGGAAAAAGATTCACGCAACAGATGGTTTACATCGTCACTTCATAAATAAAAAAGTCAACTCAAAGCAAGAGGGTTAAGGAGGTGAGCCTTCAACTGTTCTATATTAAGAATTACTCAGGACAAACACTGCTTGTTGTATCTCAAATGGAAATGTGTTTAAATATGAATGGCTAAATGTCTACACCATATTTTTTGCAAGGTTTTTGGGACCAGAGAGCTTTTACGTGGATCGCACCACCTCCCTGCTCAGTCAATAAGACCTCCCACCAGGTAAAGAAAGAAGGAATCAAGTATGGAAAAGAAATCAAAGGGGACATATTTTCTTACATTTATTTCAGTTACTCCTTCTTATGTTTATAATTTAAAGGATTTCTTTGGCGTAATACCAACATTTTTTCTGTAGGAACATATTATAAGTGATTTACATTCAATGGCTAAAACAGGTTGGAAGAGAAAATGCATATGAACATCCAGAAACATCCGAATCTGCATGTGTAAATCCATGTATAGCTCAAGGCAGATACAATATTAGTTCTCAAGTCTCCCATAATAGACATTTATGAATACATACACTGGGTTCATGGTAGACTTTTGTATTTGTACGTGATTAGTTAAATTAGAATGACTTAATTTATTTACTAGGAGTAAATGTGATTGGTAGATTAAGGATGTGAGATGTGGAGAAAGATTAACGACACCTGAGGGTGTCCGGCCTGTGAATATTGAGGAGGAAGCTGAGGGAGGCTCCCATTACTTGAAACAGATATATAATGACAATAGTTAATATGATAACTGAACAATTACCCTGGACTCAGAGATCAATGTAAAATATTTTTTTTACATTAATTTCCATCAATTTAGAATGACATTGCACATACTTTAATCTGCTTGACAGGTTGCTATTTCCAACTTGAGCAAATAATAAATAAACCAAATCTACCCATTCCCCCCAAAAATGTATGCAACATTAAGATGATCCACCCAGAAAGTATATCACCTATAACTAAAATCCAAGTGTTTTCAAATGTATAACCTAACATTGAAAAAAAAAATCTGCACTCAATTATACCAGCTTCAATTAAACATTCTCGAAACAAGCAAATACGTTTTAAATGTACAGTTGAAAATCAGCTAGAAGTCAAGGACTAGCCTTTGAGTGTATGGAAGTCCAAATGTGCCATAATATTAAACATGTTAATATATTAATATGTATTTAAATAATAAAAAATATCAAATACACATTCCATTTGCATTGCATACACTTGTGTCTCCCAAATGAGATGAGGCAGGACCTTTCATTTGATTGAGCTGTCATTGGACAGCAGTGTTTTATGCTAGGAACCCTGTGACTGGATAATTTAGAGCCAACTATTAGATGTGAGCTGTCAATCAGTTAGCACACACAAACGGGTTTCAGTGTTGTCTTGTCTATTAACCCTCCAAAATTGGTCTGCTTTGAAAACGATTTAATCGGAGTATGTATATCATTAGCAGAAGGCTTGTTCAAAGTGACTTTCATCGCGATCATCGCATGATCAGGTAGAGGACCATAATAGGCCTAAGCCTTGATAGGTTATGTATAAAAATTTCCTGAAAGATACAGAATTTGCCTCAACAATGTTTTTAGTGACCGAAAAAAGACGCAAGATGGTAAACAGAAGAAGTTGGCCCAGGTCGCAGGGATTTAACATTTATAACAATACATTACCTGACACCCAAATAAAAACTCAAATAGACATAAATGTAGGAGGCAGATATCAGCTTCGTTTGTGGAAAAAGGGAGAAGCAGACTGAGGAGTCATGGTCGTTCTTTTATTCTTTTAAATAGTAGTAGCTGAACTATGCTCACGGTGGCGAGACAATAACACACAAAGGCGATGGACGTCAGGGAGGAGCAGACTACAACTGAACATTAGTAACCTGACATGCTGTAGCCACAGCAGCCCGGGACGAGACAGGCCTACTAACATTTTTTTGCTTACTATTCTCTGCGAGTTGGGCAATAGATTCGCTTTGTTTCTTCGATATTTATGCAGCCAAAACAAGCATGCATCTGATGTATCGTTATCAGCGATTGACAGGTTGCTACTGTTGGTCAGTGGTCAGTGTTGTAAGACAAGGCAAGCTGCCTAGCTGATGATCAACAGGCATATTTAAGCCTCCTGTTTTAGGTTCATATCATGCACCTCTTATTAAATTCTGTAGCCTCCTAGAAACTTCACATTTGAATGGGATTAATGCTACAAATTTCCTTTCAATTCCCCAAAACTAGGCCAATATATAACACTAAATGCTTCAGAAAAATAGCAAAATGTTCTTTGTGATTTTGGAAAACTGCCTATATTTTACAGAGAATGTAATATCAATCAAATTCATCATGCCATAATATTGACTAGGATGAAATTATAATCCAAATGTATTGTCAATTATGCATTTACGGATAATTTAATAGAAAATGTAATATATCATTAAATATAGTCCTTTGCATATGTTTGATAGTCACTATTTGCTGCAATAATTGCTTTAGGTCTCTGTGTTTACCATCTTAGCACAAGTGTCAGAGGGATTTTGACCCATTCTTCTTGCCAGGTTAGCATCAGGTTGTCCAGGTTAGTTGGACAATTCTTGGTGCATGCCAGTGTTTCCTCTGGAGCATTTTCTTGCTGTGGGGGGTATGTTGTCGAGCAGGGGAGACACTTAATAATTTGAGGTCTTCCTAGCCGTCTTTCTCCTGTTCCCTTGTGTCTTACTTTTAAGACCCTTATCTATTCCTAGCCAAGTAAAGGAATGCATATGCTTCTAAAAAAAAACAGAGCATAACCTTATAAAGGTGGTACTAATCATTTCTTCAAAATTAATACAAATATTTAGGTTCAGATAATTACATAATTTCATTTAGGCTATCAGACTTGCTAAAGTTAGCTGACATTATTGTCCCTGCTCCCCCGTTCTCTTTTGTTGCAATGGATTGAAAGATATTGACAAACCAAACTTCACAAAACAAAAAAGGAACCAGGCAATCCTAGTTCAGCCGGCCCGCAATTAAAAGTGATAAATGTCATTGCCCTGATTGTATACAAACTCAGGTCTCCCAATACCTTCAGCAGCCTAGTTGTCGATGCGGCTACAATGCCTGTGCAAACAAACTCGGTGGGGAACAACTGGGTTCACCAGCCTTATTGCACTGCCTTAGCTGCTAGGTCTGAATACTTCAGTCTTTTACGTTCATATGCATCCCCAACTTGAGCCTCCCATGGCACAGTTAGTTCCACAATGAAAAGTGACTTTTGTGAGTTTGGCAACAAGATCAGATTTTGGTGTGAGATTAGTTGTAATTATCTCAGGCGGAAACATTTGCTTAGTCTAGCTCCGCCTGCAATTTCCAGTCCAAAAACGTTTTTGCAGGTGATATTGCTTGACGTTGTCCTGCTGTTATGAAGGAAGTTCTCCTTCTCCACTATAAATCCTTGTAGTTATAAGGAATGTATTTTTAAATGGTTCTCTGTCTCCTGCCATTTTAAACTTAGGAGGACATGAGGTCTTGGCCCACCTGCGGAGTACCAGGCTTGGCTCATTACCTGGTTACCACAAAGTCCTGATACTGTCCACCCATGCTGTCTTGCCAGGTGGGCTCTCAACGTCACTGGGATGCCCTCCCTCCAATGCCATTCTGGGGCGGAGTCACTGGCTTGTTGTTGTTTCTCTGTTGTGCACTTGTGCAATTGGGCTGTACTCTGCTGGCAATACTCGGCCCTCATTCAGGATAATTGTGGTTGGTGAGTGTCCCTTTGTTTGAAGCTTGGCAATGTGGGTGGATTGATTTCCTACCTGTTGGGCCCTGTCCGGGGGCCTCCCCAGTGTCACTGGACCCTCCTGTCTCAGCCCCAAGGTCTTACGCTGCTATATTATTGAGCTGGGGGAGTAGGGTCTAAATGTTCCCTGTCTTCTGTCATTTTAAACTTCAGAGGACATGAGGTCTAGGCCCACACCTGCGGAGTACCAGGCTTGACTGGTTGCGGTCCCTGTCCAAAGTCCTCCTGGTTGTGTTACAGATCCAGATGATACCTGACGATTTCAGCTGCCACCCATTTGACTCCCCCGTCTGTCCCTGTCCTTGTCCAACTGGTCATGCTTCCAATCTGGACTAGGTTTAAATAGACTCTGGACTCAGATGACATGCATTTATTAATTATTACAATTTGGACTATTAATATGTAAACCTGACACAGCCAGAAGAGGTCTGGTCACCCCTCTGCCCTTGGTTCCTCTCTATGTTTCTTCCTAAATATCGGCCTTCTTAGGGAGTTGTTCCTAGCCCATGAATTTCAACACTACTCTTGTAGTTGAACAAAATGTTTTGATTATCGATTGTGGTGGAAAAGATTTTGCCATGGCGGGGCACCACAGTAAAATGAACACACCGCAATTACTGGTGCAGGCCATTATTCCCATATATTCACGGAGAATCAATGGAATTGGATACTTACTACCATTGCAGAGATATTAAAATATATATACAATTTAAATACATATGCGATATGTGTTTATATATGTAATCATACAGCTCTGGAAAAAAATAAATAGACCATTCCTAATATTTCTTAAATTAGCATTTCTACATGTATTGCAGCCATTCCATTCCAGTGTCTTTTAAATTCCTACCCAGAGACACCTTATTTAATTCAATGAGGTACTGATTATGTGATTACGTGAACCAAATCTAATTTAACAAGGAATAGTATACAAACCACTGCTGTGGTCATCACTATCCCATTGCCATAGGATCAGCTGCATGGCAAAAACAGTGCAAGTAGTACCTCAACTGTAATTTGAATAAAATAATTACTACTCAGCATGACAAAAGAGTTGAAAATTAAAGCTTTGAGCACAGAAAAGAAAGGTTAAATTCCAGCTGTTCTGGCAGAGGGATAGAGTGAGCGTCAGGTTGCTTCCATCATGAACATTTTAAAGACGGCAGTTCATAAGAACAAGGTCAAGCAACAGACATTGGGGACAAAAAAGCTACACTGGCAGAGGGCGAAAACGGCTCTTCACTGACTGTGATGACCATCAACTCATTTGAATGTCACTCAACAAATGTAAGATGACATCAAGTGACCTACAAAAAGAATGGCAAACAGCAGCTGGGTTGAATTGCACGGCAAGGACAGTTCAAAACAGGCTCCTAGGGGTAGATCTGATGTCGTGCAAAGCTAGAAAAAAGCTCTTCATCATTGAGAAGCAAAGAAGGGCCAGGCTGAAGTTTGCAAAAGACCATAAGGATTGGACCACAGAGGAATGGAGTAAGGTCATCTTCTCTGAAGAGTGACATTTTCAGCTTTGCCCAACACCTGGTCATCTAGTTGTTAGACAGAGACCTGGAGAGGCCTACAAGCCACAGTGTCTCACACCCACTGTGAAATTATGGAATCGGACAGATTTGTCTTTGTGAAAGATGCATGAATCAAGCCAAGTACAAGGTTGTCCTAGAAGAACACCTGCTTCCTTATGCTCTGACAATGTTCCCCAAATCTGAAAAAAAATTCCAGCTGGACAATGCTGCATGCCACACCAGGTCAATCAAGGTGTGAATGGAGGACCACCAGATTAAGCCCCTGTCATTGCCAGCCCAATCTCCAGACCTGAACCCCATTAAAAACCTCTGGAATTTAATCAAGAGGAAGATGGATAGTCAGGAGCCATCAGACAAAGCCGATCTACTTGAATATTTGCACAAGGAGTGGCATAAAGTCACCCTACTGCAACGTGACAAACTGGTGGAGAACATGCCAAGACACATGAAAGCAGTGATAACAAATCAGGGTTATTCCACCAAATATTCCTTCCTAAATTAATAAAACATTTGTGTTTTTTTTAATTGGAATATGAATATGAATGAGTTTTCTTTGCATTAATTGAGGTCTGAAAACAATGTATCTTTTTGGGTTATTTTGACCAGTTGTTATTTTCTACAAATAAGTACTATAAATGACTATATTTTGGGGGGGAATTTGGGAGTAATATTGTCAGTAGCTTATAGAATAAAACAAAATGGTGATTTTACTCAAAAACATACCTATGAAACACATACCTTTGACACATACCAGCTACCTAAGCATTGTTGCAGATCATGTGCAACCTTTCATGGAAATGGTATTCCCTGATGGCATTGGTCTCTTTAAAGCAGGATAATGGATAATGCACCCCGCCACAAAGCATAAGTGGTTCAGGAATGGTTTGAGGAACACATTAAAGAGTTCAACGTGTTAACTTGGCCTCTAAATTCCCTAGATCTCAATCCAATTGAGCATCTGTGGAATGTGCTGGACAAACAAGTCAGATCCATGGAAGCCCCACCTCACAACTTACAGGACTTAGAGGATCTGATGCTAACGTCTTGGTGCCAGATACCACACCTTCAGAGGTCTAGTGAAGTCCATGCCTCGATGGGTCAGGGCTGTTTTGGTGGGCAAGGGGTCACAATGTTATGGCTGATCAGTGTATATATGTATTTATATATTTATGGCACACTGAGTCATCCATAGTATTGTATGCCCTAAAAGCCTCTAAAGAGTCAGCAGACAGAAAGCACCTATTAGTAGCTAATTTCCAGCTTTAGTAGCGATTTGTGCCACATTTACAGAGAAAATGCTATATAACCTACGGGATATTATGAGTTGATTTTGCTAAGATCACAGAATCATGGAATACTAAGACTGCATTGTCTTGTCCAATTCAGACCAAATTTCCAGATTATATATAAACCACTTGCTGAAAAAGTGGATGCTAAAAAGATTCCTTAATTCTGGGCATATTCCAGGAGTTTCTAGGTCTTCACACAAAGCCCTTCTGGCTTCTATAGAAGTTCAAAGACAGACTGGCCAGTTCTTGAGTTTATTTGATAGCGGGAGCAGGTGGAAAAAAACAGCAACAGCTTAACACTTCCATCCATGCCAATGGAGACCAAAAGTCTACTGTCCGTAATGTAATTCCCCAGAAAAGCTGTGTGTTTTCACTGAATTTGCTTGGCCCTGGAACAGCTTGTAGGTATGGTTTCCCTAGGATAAAGCTGACCTTTAATCGCATTATTGGCACCCTGGCACTGAGGAAGAACTCAACTTCAAGTTCTACAATACTGGCCTTTCCCGACATGTACACTCCACTGAGGGCTAACCTTGAAAAGAAGAGCAGATTTGTCTTGAGGCAAACAGAAGTTGATATCATTTGAAAGACAGTTGTGAGAAGGATCATTACTTGAATCAATTGTGACAGACTGGCTAGTGTCAACCATCTGGGATCTACATTTTTACCAAAATATTAACTCACTTTGGTATCTAACTATAACTCAGGTTTATTAAATGTTTTTTAGCTTTTGCTTTTAAACAAGATAATATCAGGTAGATTTAAGACATAATAAATTGTTGTGTAGTATGTATCTGCACAAAATTTAAATGTACCTCCTGTTTATGTTTATGGTTGTAACATAACCTTGAATCATCACGAGGTCCAAAAAGGAATTAAAACAAAATAAATAAAATGCAAAACATACACTACATGAAACAACAGTTTCTTCACTTTCCAATATAGTCATTAAAGAGGCAACCCTCATATCCAAAGCCACCCATAGCTAATATTTTCATCTCAAGAATGCAAGGCAGGACAGCAACAACACACAGTTTAACAGTATTATTATGAGCACTCAAATATGAATATGCAAATTTGTTTAGTTTGATGTAAAACAAAAAATACATTGTATCTGGTCAAACAGAAATGTTAAGCACCAGTGGAAAATGATCACTCACACAACAGGCAGTTTTTCTTTCTTGAATAGCTATAATTGTTTTACCTCTTCCACACAAATGTTTCTGTGTTTTGTTAAGCTTAAACGAAGCAGAACTCCTAAGTGAACACTTTCAGATATAACACCCAGGTATAGTCTTTAAACATAATGAACATAACAAGAAAACCATGTGTACCATGAATGTAATCAAGACTGTGTGATTATGCACTGAAGTAGTAAGATAAATCATCTACAGTAGGTACAATGAAATCTGTTCTAGTCCTGTGTTATGTATAACAATCAGTGATCATGTTATGTGTTGTAGAGGCCAGGTTGGCCACAGAGAAGTTAGCTGTTGAGAGACACAACTGTATGGCCTTCATAAGATTTCCTGGCACTTGGCACCAAGATGCAAGACACAGACTGCATTTCATTCCAAGCTTCTCATTGTACAGACTTAAGAGCCATGGCTCACATTTTGACTATTTTAATTCAAACCTGCTTGTCAACATTTGTAATGCAGCAAGTGTAAGTAAAACCAATCATGTCCACCCAGAAACAAAGTATTTAATGTTGCACACTGCCTTGCGTAAGACACAATTTATTGCATGGGATGAATACAATTAACTTATCAATGAATTTTTCAATTGGCTATCATGACAGTGGTCAGTGTAAAGACTACTATATCAAGTAATACTTTAACATGTGATTGGAATGGACTGTGCATTTTTGTTAACAAAACAGTATATCTTAAGAGCGAGATTTCAAACAAGAGTGCTTGTCTTTCATTACTGGGTATGTTCTGAATACATTTGCTGTGCGCATGTCATGCCTAGGTTTTCTAATCTTAATAGAAAATGTAATTTAAGTCGTTGGCAATAACAAGTTTGGCAGAGAAAAAGACATCTGCCTCAATAAAGTATGGAACAGAGTTAGCTGTTTGCTTTGAATTTCATGTAAAATACTTTAGAGAGATTTACAATTATAAGATTTTTTTCTATTGTATTGTTTGGTCATTTTCAATAAAGTTAAGGGATTCCTCATGTTTGCCAATCCGTTGTATCGCCAGTCTTATTTACTCTTTTCTTTCCCTCATCAGTTGTACATATATAGGTTTTCATTTCTATCTATTCAAAGGGATTTGACAGTTTTGGCAGTTAGGCATAATCCCATCAAAAACTATCAGTAATTGTAAGAAGTTTCAGGTGCCTCTTCAAGTCCAATACATATTTTTCACATCTTCAACATCATTGCAACATCATAGTGTATGATTGTTTTTATTATATTTTAAGACCAGTCAGTGAAATTAGTTTTTTCAAGACATTGCTATCATATATTATTATTTTATTACTTAGTGTCACTACATCCAGTGGGTGTGGATATACTGTTTTAGAGCAGAGATCACCCACATCATTGGTAATATATCGGGGTCTATGTACTCTTTGTGAATAACTTTGGTTGAGGTATTACAAAGTTGGCTGATGACCTGAATCAGATTGCAGGCACTGGTCACAGTTTAATTGTTATATTTGGGAGGACAGCTCACTGTGACAACCTGACAAAATATACCTGGCATTTGAAATCACATTATCAAGCATTTGACACCGTTCAAAACTAAAAATGTGTGTTAGGTGAGGCTGGCTTGTAGCCATACCACTTCCACATCCTCTCATCTGAGGCTAAAAGCAACGTCATACAGCAACACCTTTCCCATTTGCATTCCAATCATGTCTGTATATGCTATAGCCATGTATATCTGTGTTTGCCTCATCAAAAGAATGACATTCCTGTGTTTCAAAGAATATTACCGTTAATAAGTTGTCACTTTAACGGTCCCTGTTCTCTGGCGCCACACTGTATGCAAATGCTATTTCATGTCCTTTTCCATGAGGCTTTTTTGTTTTTAACGCTATCCTGAGAGGCTGATCAGAGGTGGACATGTCAGTGACATTTTCATTTGATGGAATTATACTTTCAAAATGTCTGTGACGGTAGCGTGATGCAGATGTGACTGAGAGGGACAAGTGTGGAGCCGTAATAAGGACGTGCTGGCAGAGGCCCAGGCTGCGGAGCCTTTGGTAGGAGGAACCTGCTTCCGTTCTTTGGCAGGAGCTCTTCGTGCCCTCCTCTTTATAGACACTTCATAAGTGGGCTCACTGGCATCTTCAGCTCAAAGCTCACATCAGAGAATGATGCTCAAATAATTAACTGAAAATTTGTTTCGCAATCATATCTTGACATATTTGCTTGAGTTTAATTTTCTTTGTCTTATCTTTCTTTTGTATTTTTTTAATAGCTCATTATGAAACAATCTCTTCATTTGAAGATGGATTCCAGATATTATGTGTGTGTATAATTCCAGCTAAATCAAATTGTACACTACATCACGCAGTTTTAATAATAAGCATTTTTTACTAATATATAAGTATACACTTTATGTATATATACACTGATCAGCCATAACATTATGACCACTGACAGGTGAAGTGAATAACACTGCTAATCTCATTATCATGGCACCTGTTATTGGGTGGGATACATTAGGCAGCAAGTGAACATTCTGTCCTCAAAGTTGATGTGTTAGAAGCAAGAAAAATTGCCAAGCGTAAAGATCTGAGTGACTTTGACAAGAACCAAATTGTGATGTCTGGAAGACTGGGTCAGGGCTTCTCCAAAACTTCAGCCCTTGTGGGGCAAATTCCCTAGATCTCAATCCAATCGAGCATCTGTGGGATGTGCTGGACAAAGAAGTCAGATCCATGGAGGCCCCACCTTGCAACTTACAGGACTTGAAGGATCTGCTGCTAATGTCTTGATACCACAGCACACCATCACAGGTCTAGTGGAGTCCATGCCTTGACAGGTCAGGCCTGTCTTAGTGGCAAAAGTGGGACCTACACAATACCTACACAATATTAGGCAGGTGGTATTAATGTTATGGCTGATCAGGGTATATACAGACAATCTTTAAACAGACACACACACACACACACACACACATGTGTATATATATATATATATATATATATATATATATATATATATATATATATATATATATATATATATATATATATATATATATATATATATATATTCCAGTATGTTATAAATCTAATTGGTAATATTTCATGATAAAGATTTCAGAAAACATCTTGAAGCTGCCCACTGAAAAGCTGGCCACAAGGACGAATCAGGCATAATCAGTAAACATATATGTTATAAATCATAATGCATAGAGCAAGTCAATAATCTGTTTTGATATGTTTTGTCTTGGTCAATTTTCAGCTCGATGTTTGCAATTAGAAAAATGGTATTGGTCAGACATTTGGTGGGTTGTTCTTTTGCTGCTGGCCACATTGGTCATGAATACTTGTTTGGATGGTTTGTCCCAGCCTGTCCACTAATGTCCTTACATTAGCCAAAGGCCAAGCCCCATAACTGTCTGGACTCATCCTAATGATATGTACAGATCATATCCCACTGAGGGCAGGCCTCAGCGCATGAGGGCCTGACAAATCTGGACAGAGTTTACTCATCCAGTTCCTAACCACAGTCCAGATGGCTCAGTCCCAGATGAACCCTGTGACAGTTGCTATTATTTTTCCCCCTTCATGCTTGGGGGCTTTTACAATTCATAACGCAAAGGGGGTGAGGATAATTGCAGATGTTGCCCAAGGTTTATGACGGAAGAAAAAAACTGAAGAGGAACATAATAGAAAAAACGGTATGAATCAGAGTACAATGCAATTTGTGTGAACTGGTGTATAATATTGAGTGATGGGAAAACATGAATTATTGCATTAGTTGTGCCATGTTGAAAAACAACAACAGCAGAGCCAGTTGTCAGGTCATAAGCATTCATATACAGTGACAGCAGTAATTCGATTCTCTAGGCGATTTGTACACTGTATGTCTCGAGCTAGCAGTTTGTTAATGGCTTACAGTTATAATTGTTCATGGCGTGTCATTGCTTTTCTGTAATAAAAAACAGCAATTTCCGGAGAACATTTTATAACATATTGTTGTACCTGTGCTTGTAGACTTTCCTTCAGCCAATGCTTTCACTCTCCAATCTTGTTCTGTACATGACGTATCCTCTCAAAATTGATATCTGTTCATAATGGGCCTGTTCCGTCTATGTTGTTCAGGTTTTATAACTAACATGTAACTAGGTAACTAAACATAGCAATATTACAGTAGGATGAAATTACATTATATATGCTATTGAGGCATACGTCAGACAAGGTATTGATGATTCAACCAATCTCACCCTAAATCCAATAGACACTGTAACTGCGTGTCTAATTAAGCGCATGTTTAAACAGCTGATTCTTGCAATACTTTGCATTGAAATCAATTAGAGTCAAATCTTTGCTCAGGGATGGACTGTTTAGAACGAATGCATAAGCTATGTCTATGTGTATGTTTGTGTATGTTGTGACATTAGCATTACTAGTAGCAAAATATGAATACACAACATAATTACAACTGATTAGTTACAGCTGAATTCAATTCTTCTCAGTGAGAACTGAATGTTCTCACTGGACAACAAATTGAATTAATCACAAAGGACAAGGTAACTGTTCAAACTGCACCAACACTAAAATGTCAATTTCCAAAGACTAACTGAGAAATGAACAGAGATGCAGAAGATCTGCTAAAAGCAATTCCTATGGAAAAGAATATAACAAGTGTAGAACCTAGACCCAATGCCTTGACATACAATATAAGGAAAAAATATGTCAATATATAAATAAATAAATAAGCACTACACTAAGCTTCAACCCAAACATTCATGAATTTACCTTCAATGTAAATTTACATTATTTGTTAACTTTTTCTGTATGGACACCCAAGAAAAACAGCCTGACAAGAACTCTTCAAAAAATTATAGTGTGCAACTTTTTTACCTCTATTAAAGCATAAATGTAATCACATACAAAATAACAATCAAAAAGCAACAATTAACTTAAGTTACAACTATCCGACAAGCATCAGAAAGAATAGCACACACGATTCCAAATGTATTGGTACATTCCTGCATTTCAATATTACAACAGAACACACACATTTACCCACTGATAAGCTATCAACTAACAAACACATTTAATTTAGTTGTTCAAGAAATACACCGACCAAGATAAATAATCTTCTGCCTGTAATAACAAATCAAATTAATCTAAACATGACAGTTAATCCATTCAATAACATCAATTTAATTAAATTCCAGTCTAATCTGATATCACACCTACGGCATGAGCTAGGTGGAGGCTTGTGGTGACTCTGGAGATAGTACCCATAAGGTGTGTCCAGTTCTTTAAGAGATGCAAATGCCCTGACAGCATTCCTGAATAGTGATTATCATAACAGGGGGTCTGCTGGCGCATGGCTGTTGGCTGTCTTCCTCTACTGGCCTTCATCACGAATTACCCTCTCATTTCCCACTACCTTTTCCTTCTCTAATGTGTGCAAATAACATTCTGCCAAGTCTATATTCTTTCTTTCTTACATCCAGTCCTATACATAATTTTGTAATCAATCTACAAATGGCAAGACAAAATTGCTTCCTGGCAGGTGAGTAGGGTTCGTATATATTTAAATAAGCATGCCTTCAAGGGATAATACACCGCCAGAAACACAACCCATGAAGTCCCTGTATGTTGGATGGTGCCTATCTTCTATCAGTAGGTAAAAAAACAACTTTTAACATCATTTGGAAGTGATCCAAATTCTGATATCTTATAGGAACAATAACTTAATTTAAATTAATTTATCAATTAGTCTTGGAGATCGGGGATATCTCATTAGCAAAAGCATTAAAATTTATACAAGCCCTCCAGAAATTAGCTAATAGATGTTGTGGGCCTATGTGTTTATGTCATCATCTAACTACTTCACATGCTACTATGAACTTGGTTTTATGATGTGTAGATGGGTTTTCTAGCTAGCTAGCCACAATGCATATAACTAAGGTATAAAAGAACTTAGCCAACCAACACAGCCATGGATTATGGATTTTTTAATACAATTTAAAGATGAAAATTGGCACTGTCGAGCCAAAGCGTCACTGGAAATTGTGTACCTTGTCACTTATGGGCCAATATCATCAAAACTACTTTGGTTCGAACTCAGAATTGCATGACAAACTGTGATATGATATTGATTCTACTTAAAGAGTATGCACATATAAACAACACACAACACATCTAGAAAAAAAACTGAGGTTAAAAGATATTTAGTTAAGTCACTGACCGTAGCTTAAATATCTTATTATCCAGACAAAATAAAATAAAATTACAACCTACATTTTTCTCACATTTCCTGTGAACATTGTCAGAGTGCTAGGTTTGGGATCCGATAGTTTTCAAAACTGAGTGTCATAGACATTTGGCTTTAAGTGGATGAGCATGGTCAATGTGTGGGGGTATGTGAAGGTGACTTACAATTACTATCTCAAAGAAAGAATATATAGGGTTTCCTCCACTCACCAAACATTCCTTCTTTCAAAAACTATGGTTCGGTTGAGGCCAGTTCTGTCCAACTTACTTTGATTAAGATGTTATTTTCTTTGCGGTATGCTACCACGGCAGCTTGCCTCATGCTGAGCAGTTGGATAGTGAGCCCAAAGCCAGGCTGTAGTAATCAGACTGACGTCTTTTGGAAATAGATTGCTATTGATCTGTTTCCTCCGAACTAACGCTAGAGAACAGATGTGCAATGATCTGTCAAAAATGCAGCATGAACCAGCCATAGATGATAACATACTTTTCTAGTAGTAACATCAGTGGTGCCACCCGCTAGTGTTCCCCTGAGACTGGAGTACAAATCTTATTAATGTGGTTTCAACAACAAAAATTCTCATGAAACTCCCAAATATGTACCTAGAGTGGTAATGCAGTAGTGGTTGGTGTCAAAAGTCACAACAGATTTTGCACTATGTCTACTTCTTATCTTTCAGTAAAAGGTGCTTTACTAATGTAATATCAAAACCAAAATGTATTCTCAACAATGTGTCAATTGTAGATATGGCTATACTGTGAAACAAATTTGTTATAATTTAAACCAGATGACTGTATGTTAATACAACTCGATATATGCGTTCCTTTGGTTATAGCCAACCTGCGGCTATACTGGATATTAGACTTTTTAATTCGGCATTAAAATGCAAGAACCATGAGACTGTTGTAATGTAAAAAAAATGCTGTCTAGTGTTTGGTACTAGTCTAGAAAGTACATTTGAAATGTGCCATTTGTTTTGAAGTGCTACAAGACATTTTCCCCATGTGGAAGTCAAAACATCCTATTTGACATGTCTAGTCTGTTTATTTAATTTACTGTTATTTATACAAAATTGTCCCATTGAGACCAAGGTCTCATTAACATCATACATCTTTATAATTATACACTAAAATAAAAAACATTTGCGTACAGAGGAACTTTCTGTAAGACTTGTTTATATACTAATTTAAGTGAATGTGGCACTCTTCTCACAGACATGGAGGTCCATCCCTCATGATCACACAGAGCACAATGATGAGTCCTAAAACTGTCCCCTGTGATAAAAGCGTGTTGCTGAATAGAAGACTGAAGACAGGGGTTTCAAAACAGAGGCTGCATATGAATAATTCATATTAATATGCATGTCACCATCATCTATTGTGGGGATAAGGGTTGTTTGAACACTCTTCCTTGTATTTTCAGAACTGCGGCAAGTGTAACATCTAGGCATAGAGGCGGAGCCAATCACAGGATCAGAGAAGTTTTAATTCCACACCACAACCAAAACTGAGCGTTATGGAAATACAAAAATATGTAAGTCGCTGAACAACGAGAGTAAACATGAGACATACAGGAACATCACAATACAACAATGAAAGAACAGGACTGGGAGAAAAGGACTGAACTAAATACACAGACTAACGAGGAGAATGGAAGCAGGTGAGGGCTAAATACAGGTGAATAGAAGGAACTGGTTAACTGAACTGAGAACAGGAAAGACGGTTTGGCTAGAATCGCTACAACAAGATTAATTTCGGCATTATAAACATAACAAATCTAATCTATTTTGTCAAATTTTTAAGGTCAAATTTACTAGGCCTAACATATAGAATTGATTCAATATGATTGAATTATCAACTAAATCTAATGTTATTGACAGATCTACAACACTATTCATCTTAGCAACCAAAGACTTGACAATGTAATTGCCAACTGAGGTGGTGGCAATAATAGTACTTTGCCCTGGTCTGAAACCTGATTGATGTACATTCAAAATATAGTTCATAGTTAAAATGTCATATATTCAAGGATTTCAGATTCTTAGCTACCCAAGGGAGCCTTGATATGGAATGATAGTTGTCAATATGTTTATAGTCAGCTCCCTTGAGTAATGGCAGCTCTTAAGCTGATTTCCACATTGGGAATTTCTCCTGATAAAATTTGACATTAAAGATGAGTTATTTAGCCAACAATGAGGAATGCTGGCCACTTAATCCGAACTGGATCCAAAAGGTTTTCTTATTGTCTAATGCCAATATTACAACGACTTTGTCTGTAAATGGCCTAAAGGAAAAACCCTGATGAACTTTTTTGTGTTATTCAAAAGTACCTTTCCAAAACCCATTGTATTGTCATAATGAGTAAACATTGGAATTCTAGATATTATTTATATTAATGAGAAGGATTTTGAATTAAAAAAGATTGCCAGCAGTAATAAAATGTTGACCATATAAATTGTATCAGTAATAGGACAGGACACAATTATTTTGTACAGAAAGAGAAAAAGTACAACCTTTCAATGACTTCCAGTACAGTCAGAGTGCAAATGTAATAATCAGCCTTTATTTTTGTAAGTAGATCTACACAAATATTTCTCAAGGCTTTGAAGCATTGCCTGTCCCAACCAGAATCAGCATTATCTAGATGCTAGATGCTACATGCTACATCTGTATTGCATATGAACACTGATAATTCAGGCATATACCAATATTTAGACCGTGGCCAGTCTCCTCATTTTTCAGCGGGTGATGCTTATCTACAATAGTGTGAATATCTGTAATAAAGTGATTAAGAGCCAAATCAGTATATGGTATAGCTAAAATATATCACACAAAGTAAGAGGACATAAAAAATTGTTTTCTCATGAATATTTTTGCCGGACCAGGTGAACAGAACTGACCAAGAAGATGAATGTCTCTTACTGACTGATTGACTTACTTGCGGACATGTGCCCCTTGTCAAATAGCATAGTGGTTAGAGAAGTGGATCTGCAAACTATAGGTCCCGCTTTCGTATCTCCTCACAGGCAAAGCGAAGTATGCATTTTGAATTTTTCAGAATAGACAAAAACATTGTTGGCTAAGACCTTCAGTATCTGCATTATAGTAAGCCTGAAATAAAACAGTTTACAGTTATATTGACTGTTTCTGATGGATGTTTAAAGTATGCATCCATGCATTCGTTTTGGGTCAGGATAGACAAACACATTTGCTGGCTACAACATACAGTAGTTGTGTTATAGTAGGCCTTCACTAAAACTGTTTACTTTATATTGAGACTGTTTGTGGCATGGAAAAGTTCATCTTCAATCTCGCTAGAAATTGCTCAATTCTTAAGATTATTCGTAGAAAGTTAATAGATAATTGTAAACCTATTACTGGCTAATAAGCTGTTAAAATGTCCAGTGGCAAAAGCTATACAGTTCATAGATGGTGGAGTTAAACTTAATAAGAAACATTAGTCAGTTTAACACAATGCTCAATGGTGTTTAACAACTGCTGGAAGGTGTAATGCCATGACTAATTTTGAATCAATTAAGAACAATGACATTTATCAATTTAAATTTGTTTATGGTTATACAGTATTGCGACTATTTCTGGTAGATTCCATGATTCTCTCGTCTTTTCAGTGAAAATGATAGTTGCTGATTTCTTATGACTATTCCAGTAGGTCAGTAGATACTGGTAAATCCTATTACTGGCTAATTCGCCGTCAATACGGCCAGTGGCAAACGCCAAACAGTTCATAGATGCAATTTGTGGTGGAGGTTAACTTAGTAAGAAACTTTAGTCTGTTTAACTGGATCAGTATCATTCATGAATGGCCAATTAGCTTTTAAAGCAGCCAGTGGCAAAAGAGGATTTGTTCAGGGTAGACACGAGAGGCACAACCAGAGGCACAAAACTTTCTATTGCAAGCTGACAGAAGTAAGCTTGCCTGGTTTCTTGTAAAAATGTCTTTACGTAGTTATGTGTATTGATCAGCTATGAGCTTTAACATCTGCAATAAAATGAATTAATCGGATCATTTCCTACCAGCCCATTTTTAAGTACTGAAGACTGTGTAACAGTGGAAACGCCCTTTCAAAAATGTGCCAAACCACCCTACCTTGAGACATACCACAGTTATGAATAACCAGAGACAGTAGCGGCTTCACATTACAGTATAAGTTTGTAAAATTACAAATGCCAGGATCCTCACATCCCGCCACAGCAAGAAGTAAAAGGTCTTAAATATCCAGTAGGTTAGCACAGGAGCCTGAGGGAAGAAGTTGATTGTCAATTATCACATCTAATCAAAATACTGACGGGTAAGCAATACTGCAAATCCATCACTATTATTACTGCCGACATAATATAGATATTTTCAGCACTTTCATTAAAAACTAAAAATGCACTTTCATATAATTTCTACGCAATATGTTGTACATACACAGTTGAAAAAGTAGTTAATGCTAAGAAACCTTCCAAAGAAAGTTCAAGCCCTGTTTTATCAGTTTCCATTTACTTCATAGGAAAACAAGTTTGTAGGAACTGTTAAAAACAGTTTACAATGATAACTGTCAAGGAACAGTGAGCTTTACAGCACCTTACTGGGTTGATATAAATGGAAGGTTGTGACCCGCCACACTATTGCATTAGTATAACCTACTCTAGATACTGATTCTAGAATTTCACAAAGGTACACACAAACCCTTGGAAACTCACTCATAACTTGTATATAATTCATTGTTTGATGTCTGCACGGTCTAAATTATTAAAGAGCAAGAAAGAAAGTGGAAAGAGGAAGAGAGGGTAAAAGACAACCTCTGTTGTCCTAAACTATAGCATTACCAACATACAGTGTTTCTCTGAATCCCATCGGCTAACATTGATGTATACTTGGTCACATATGGCTAATATCCCAGTTTGGACATCATGGCATGAAAAGAAACATAGTTTTGACATTAGCCCAAGTGACCTCTGTTGCTTGTCACCCTGGGCTAAACTAATACAGAGTCCTCTGCCAAGGTAGCCTTTACTCTCTTAAGCCCCAACGTCAGAAAACCCATATTAAGGTAAGGAGTCCACCCTGGGCTAAGGTAAAAAGTGACATGTGAAAATGATTCCCGTACCTGTCCACTTCCATTAATTTACGCCAGTAGTCCTCAAGTCAGAATCCTTTGCAACATAAAACCTTCTGAGGTTGCAGATCAAATTGAAAAGAAACTTTGGTGCCTTTCGCAGAGTCTGTAGTGCACTTTAAACATTGTAACATGGAAAATCTAAGCCCTTTGTAATGAATCCTAAATTTGTTATAATCTGTGCATAAGACGTCTGTGCTGTTTGGGTAATTGTCTTTGTAATAAATGTTTGTTATTTGTTTGAGCAATTATTGTTTTCCAAAAGAACATTGCAACATATGACTAATAGATCTGGTAAAATACTTCCTAGCATGAAACTTGCTTTGCCTTTTAAGAGTTCAGTTTTTCAAAATCAATTTTCCCAAACTCTACCTCCCACCCCATCCTCCCACATTATTTAAGGTCCAATGTAATTGTGTTAATATACTGATGGCCTTGAAATGCATATCTGGAGCATGACAACTTACTGCATGTGCACTGCTTGCTTTGATGCCAGAGGTTCTTATCACCCTAATGTAAGAGGGAACACTAAACAGCAGTATCTGTGAACAAGGAGTGTTGCCTTGGCTACCATCCTTAGAGCTGTTCAATAGTTCATACACAAAGCCAAATATGATTCATCCATTAGCTTTATCCCAACAAACTTTGCTTGACAATTACTTTGCCTTTACTGTCAGAATGGATTCTGCTCATAGCTTAATCCTATTAATAGATTTTTCATGACATGATAAATTATTTAATCTGCATGTATGCAATGGTCATTAGGGGAACTTTTACTGAGAACAAAATACAGAAAAATATTTTATTCAATATTTTAATGCTCTGTCCGCCTGTCCATTTCCCATACTGACAGGGTATTTCATAACCCTTCAGGAGCACAAGGAAGCAGAATGCTCAAATTAAATTTGCAGATGCTAGTACAAAATGAAACTAGAAATTAGTCTTGACAGCTGTCATCTTACCCTTCAACTGCAACCTAGCCTGACAGGCTCCATAACAAGAGCTTCTTTACAAAGGACAGCATCACAATCACATTTGCAAAGAGGGCATGGATAAAGACACACCCCAAAGCACACCCAATGGCTTAGTATGCTTTTGCACTGGTCTCAAAATGTTGGTCAATTTAACTGATCGCTTTGTTGTTGGGTTCAAAAGACAAACTTAGCTTTGGCTTTATTTTAGGCGCACATGTTCAGTATACAGCTCCGGAAAAAATGAAGAGACCACTGCAGTGGTCTCATAATTATCCATCAATAAATTGAATATGTCATTAGGCAGACATTTTTATCCAAAGTGACTTACCGTCATGCATGCATCCATTTTATATAGGGGTGGTCCTGGGAATTTAACCCATTATCCTGATGTACCAAGAACCATGCTCTACCAATTTTACCAGCTAAGCTACAAATTCCAGAGGCTTTATTTAGTAATGAATCAGTGTTTAATCTTGAGTTGCACAACCGTACAACTTACTGTGCTTGAAGAATACAAAGCGAGACTTGTAACAAATGAGGAAAACAGCATATGTGATGGTCCAAACGCTGTGCCATCCCCACTCCCCACAATAACAACAAAGAACATCACAGGGTTCATCATCACAGGGCAACTATAAGGTAAATACAATCTCATCTGTCATCTCCACTTTCTGTTTGCAACACATCAAGGTCCTAATGAATGACTGTGCCTGGAAAAGATGCGGAGCGAGTAAGGAAAGGAGAGGGATTCCTGAGGTTCTCCTTCATCCGTGTGCCTGTATAATTTTACAGAACTCAGACGGTTTCGCTGACTAGCGCCATCGATTGTTATTCTCTCTTTGACTTCTCCAGAATCTGTCAACGTTCAGCTGGGCCCCCTGCCGAGAACAGTAAGACAGGCAGTGTGAATTGTAGACCAGCCGTGTACCCATCTGTCATTGTGTTCACTTTCCTCATCTTTTTCCATACCTTGTTTTCTTGTGGATTCGGAGTTGTTCTGGCCCACAGTGTGCATACAAATGGTCAGTGGGGGCCAAGAAAAATGCATATGGCCTTAAAGATATCATTTACATGAACAAATGAAATCCATTTTAGCTTGCTGTTAGCTCCCGGTAAACACAGGCTGTAGATCTGATCTCCTGTGTTGTTCAAAACTGGGCCTGCAGAGTCAAGGCTTGGGGATGGTGGTGTTTGGAAGAGATCTGTTTGACCCTCGGGGGACACTAGTGTGGAGCTTCTGTTTAGCCCAGTGGCTGGAATATCCAAACCATTCTGAAGTTTTTTGCAATGCTCTAACAGCACAACGGCAGGCAGGAGACATTAGAGGGAATTCACTCAGGGGGTGTAACCTAGGCTTCAGAGAAGACTTAAAGCATAATTCCACAGTACAGGTGAGCCCACACTGCACTGTATCATTACTTCTGTGCTGATGGTTAAAATGGCACAAACCAACCTGCTGCAAACCAACCTGAGGGGTAATGGCATTGTGCTCCAAAGTAATTACAACATAAGTTTTGCCATTTTTGCCAGAGCAAAACAAGCCAATGCAAAATGTTAATGAATTTGTGAGTCATTGAACTTGCATCTGTCTTTTTTTCTCCTATATATTCGTTTTAAGGGGAGGGGGCGATCAAAAATGTATGCAAAATGTAAATGGAAGACAAATAAGGACCGGTGCTACCTGGTGTCTGATCCACCATTCTAAAAGGTTTTAAACATCTAAAGACTTTTTTCCCTCTGAAAAGATTTAATCAGATACTGTATCTACAGAGATGCTGAAAAGATAAAGCACTCTATTTAATGCTATTGTCACATGTTTCCATGGTCAGAGACTAAATAATGAGTATTAGCTTTGAAAGAATGGAGATAGACCTACATTTTGTAAATTGACAAGTTCTATTGCCACCCTATACATCAGCAATATTATTTAATGGTATGACACAATATCATGCTAAAAAAAGCTAAACAAATTAGGCTATATTTTAGTAGTAATCCTACACGTCATTGCCCCATTGTTGTAGAAACAATAAGGCAATAAGATATTTAAGGCTGTGGAAAACAAGCTTCAGTACATAATGAAAAATGTACAAATGAAAAATAAGGAAATGTGTACAAAGAACAACTGTAAATGTGTAATTGGGTGTACCTTTCAAGTGTATGTTCTCTGGAAGCTCTGCTGAGATCTTCGCATGCCACAGTTCAAGTTTGAAGTAATATACACATAGCTTATGAGAGTTCTAGCCAATATATTATTCATTCTGTAACTCAAGACACCATCCTGAGAATGTGTGTCTTTAATTCAACCTGGTTACCATGCTAAAGGGGGCATGCTGAGCGCAAACATCCTCTCTTCTCCTGGGTGTGCCGGGTGCTTCAGACACAACTCACCACACGCTAATTACATCTCCTCCAACAACGGCACACCGATAAGGGCCACCTGCTGTGTGAGCCTCTCCCTGACCCTCCTTGGAGAAAGCACCTCCACGCAGCCCTCCATTCAGGGAGTGATGGAACACAACACAGAGAATGGAACAAATAAGGGAGTTCTGAGAATAGAAAAATAACCCCACCCCCCAGTACACACATTTCATACCATTACCCCACATAACCTAAATTGGACTTTGATGTTGCTTCAGGCTCACAGGAAATGGAACCCTTGCCAGTGCTGTTGGCAATATGTTGAAATGCATCACAGGTGAATGGGTGACCACCCATGTAATTCTCCTAGGTAATTAACATCAAGGATATAAACTAATTGGGGTATGTATCTACCCTCCCCACCCCCTTCTAATAAACAAATACAAGTTCCCTTTTGAGATAACTTCTAAGACGTAAAAACATTCTCATATTTCTTGCAGATGGATTTATAACACTAGACCAGTGTTAAAATATTTTGACAAATTATAGCAATAGTAAAATAGCTGTGGGGCATGCTCATTCATCAAAAGTTAATGTGGTTTTATACCTTTACGTCATCATGTCATTCTTTCGCCATGTGATTTATTCAACAAAATGTAACGCACACACATACACGCTATGTAACTTACAGGACTATTACCATCAGCATACACACACAAACACACACACGCGCGTGCACAGCACACACACACACGTAGTGCACCCACACACACACAGCACGGCGCTCGGGTCTATGCATCTCCAAGTCCAAGGTTTGCATGGGTGACAAATTGTGAGGAAAACATCTCCATACAGCACCATAACGCACCAAATCCATTTTATTTGCAGCAGTTGTATTAGAAGAAATCGTTTGAGCATAAAGTTGGCATTGCACTTTCTACCCATGTGCAGGTAAAGTCCATTCGTTTTAGTAGTCACGGCCATCTTAAATAATTTGGGAACCGTCCCAAAGTGCTATGCAACATGTTGTTTCAGTAAGTGCAAGCACTAAGAGCTTCTGCAAGCACTTCTGCGTCATAAGAAAACAATGGCTAAAGTTGCCCCTTGATTTTATTTTCTTTATGCTGTGAAACGCCTTTAAGTGGGAAAATATAGAAACGGTTTTCGCAAGTCTCCTCTCAGTGTGGAAAGCATCAAACCTGCAACAACCAAATTGGCGCTTTGTTGAACGCCTAATGCGCTCCATGCAAAGAGCCAAGTTCAGTTAGACAAGGGAATATCTGATATATTTATGAGGCGTGCTGCATTACTAACACTGTGGGATCACTGTGGGATTACATATACACATGCATACATGAACACAAACACGCACAAACATCCACGCAATCACATAACGGCCGACACCATGCAAATACATTTGAAAGACAGAACGCTCTACTTTGAAGACGGAAGCATGTCCCGTGATGTTATGAGTCGGTTTGTTATTTCTGCCTCGATCGCGGTAGGCAATTGCAAATGTTGCCGCAGACATTACAGAAAGTGTTTGGACAGACATGTGATTTCCAAAATAATCTGAAATGAGTGAATTGGGTCCTATTTGAAATCATTGACAAGGTTAAATGGGACGGTTTTGGTTGAACACCCCTTCCTCTGTAATCAAACACGTTGAGACTGTGAAAACCTATAATATGCAATCAACTGTATCAGTCTGATCACGCCTCCTCCAAGCGCTCACTGTTGCTCTGTGCTGGGTGCTGGTAGCTGGTCTTGCAGTGTGAGAAAGAAAACGTGCATGAAAGAAAAAATAATTTCTAATAAACTAATGAGCATCTTTCTAACTTACTTTTTTTTTATCTTGAAGGGCCTACCAATTAAAGTGCATTTTTATATTGGAGGTGCTGAAATGGAGGGCTTGTATAGCCCCTGATGAATTGTCTTCCTTGCATTTTGGATTATCTCCCCTATGCTTGTTGTTCCGATGTCAACCACTGTGGGAAATCAAAATGACATTTAATTAGCAGTTACATGACTGATATTTTCATTATCCACACACATCTGTCACTGCTTTTCACCCTCTTATGTCCTCGTGATAAAAATTATAATACAACAACATATGAGGAATGATTGCTATTAAAGAGAATCATGCATACATATGAAAACCGAATCATGCATACATATGAAAACAGAATCATGCATCCATATGAAAACAGAATCATGCATACATATGAAAACAGAATCATGCATCCATATGAAAACAGAATCATGCATACATATGAAAACAGAATCATGCATCCATATGAAAACAGAATCATGCATACATATGAAAACAGAATCATGCATACATATGAAAACAGTATCATGCATCCATATGAAAACAGAATCATGCATACATATGAAAACAGAATCATGCATCCATATGAAAACAGAATCATGCATACATATGAAAACAGAATCATGCATACATATGAAAACAGTATCATGCATCCATATGAAAACAGAATCATGCATCCATATGAAAACAGAATCATGCATACATATGAAAACAGAATCATGCATACATATGAAAACAGAATCATGCATCCATATGAAAACAGAATCATGCATACATATGAAAACAGTATCATGCATCCATATGAAAACAGAATCATGCATACATACTGTATAATGGCAGGCAGTTAGAGTGTTTGGTCTGTAACCATAACGTTGCCAATTTTAAGCCCCTAGCCATCAAGGTGATCTGTGATCTACCACTGAGCAAAAACACTAAACCATTATTGCTCCAGGGTTGTCGTCAATAATGGTAGTTCCCTGGTCTTAACCCCACTCTTTGAGGTTGTCTTAAGAAGCATTGTGATGAAATCATAAATTAAACATTGCATACATTTATATATACATACATGCATACATAATTACATGCATACACAAATACGTACATACATAAGTACATGTGATGCAGTCCATATGTATTTGTACAGTGACAGACGTTTTGTTTTTTGGGCTCTATATTCTGGCACTTTGTATATCAAATGATATATTGACCAAAGAGTTAACATTCAGTGTGTCAAGATTAATGTCAGGGTATTGTAATCCATAATGTATCAGATGAACCAGTTTAACCCCATTTTCTAAGTCTAGCGGAAGTATTTGACTATTGGCTACACATCTGTATTTTCTCATTTCTGCAGCAGTCTACCAATCAGGTCTTTATGATACAGTGGTTTGATGGAAGCCACTCCTCAGTAAAAGGCGCATGACAGCTCACTTGGAGTTTGCTAAAAGGCACCGAAAGGACTCTCAAACCATGAGAATCAAGATTCTCTGGTCTGATGAATCCAAGACTAAACTGTTTGGCCTGAATGCCAATTATTATGTCTGGAGGAAAGCAGGCATTACTCATCACCAATACCAATAATATGGTGAAGCATGGTGCTGCAAGCATCATGCTGTGGGGATGATTTTCAGCAGCAGGAACCCAATCGATTGTCTGTGTATCCAATCTGACAGAACTTGAAAGGCTCTACAAGAATGTGAGAAACTGCCCAAATCCAGGTAAGCAAAACTGCTAGAGACATGGCCAAGAAGTTACAATCGCTTTAACTAAATAATGAATACATGTTTTTAATTTACCAAGTACAACATTTTTCTAAAGATGATTACTTAAATTAAAGCAAGGTGATGGAATTGTGATGAAATTAGTAGTGATATTCTTTTTTTTTCAGTTGGGACAACGTATATTTTGTCTAGAATTTCTGGGGAATAAACTTTAATTATCTTGCCGTTGTGCTGTATTTTGCTTTTTGTATTAATAAATGCCTTTGAGCCTTTTTCACACATCCCATCTCAAGTGCGGTGCCCTGGTACAATACTTATGTATCCCAACTACACTTCCCTAATGACTTTGTGTTACATTGCTGTGGAGTTTTTTTGGATCCATTTAGCAGTTTCCATGTTTTCAATACAGCTTTCTGTAAATTATTATATAGTGTTGTAAAACACTACCTCCTGAATTTGGAAGCCCCAAGGTGATGAAAGACCTGGCCAGCAAAGCGAGTGTCACACAACACCCCTGATTGAGATCAGCGGTCCTTATCACTTCCATGTGTGCTGAGTCAACCAGAAAAGGAACCAGGCAAGCCTAGTTCAGCCAGCCCATAATTAAAAGCAGGAACAGTTGTTGCCCTCACTGGATTCAAACCCAGGTCTCCCACATGAGAGGTTGTATCTTTAACCACTACACCACAGAGCTATAAGGGTGTGTGTCGGTTTACCATCTCGACATTCAATCACGGATCACAAATTAAAATACTGCTCTTCTTGGCCGGCTCCGCTTACAGGGTCCTACAAAAAGCACAATTGGTATTCAATCGTTTTTGGGCTCTGGCAGGAAATAGCATATATCTGTTTCATTCATGTCAGGCTGTACAAGAACTTATATCTGGATATGTTAACAGAGCAATACAATTACATATAATGACATCATCAGGCCATCTCTGTAAAGTGTGCTTATGTCTAGTGAAGTGAATCCATTTTGAAAGTCAATCCGGCATACAGCGTAGCCTGTAGCAAGACCCTTTTACCCACATGGGAATATGAGCCGGTTAGGGCAGCCAGTCAGTCGAGGAAATCCATAGTCAGAAGGATACATAGAACAGGCACTATCAATCTTTTTGTACTATTGTACAAGTCAGACTAAATGTCCCCGGAGAGGACCTATGATTTAGAATGTGGAAATGAGTGCGAGTGTTTTAGTCGGCAAGAAGAAACTGAGGTGCAGATCAGATCGTGTAAACGTGCAGCTAGGCAGTTTCTTTAACGGTGTGTTGGCTGAGCGACCTTTCGAAGAGTCGTATGGCTGTGGCCGGTGCAGTTCCGCAGCCTGGGAGTATGTGCTCGATGGTGCATCTGGTGACATCAGTGAAAGACCTCTGTGATGCCTAACGTTGTCAGGCCCCTGAGCGGCTCTTCCATTGTCACTACGGTGTCAATGTGGTTGGACCGTTTTGGGTCCTAGGTGATGTGCACGCAGACCCAGTGATATCTCAGGCACCGTGCTCTTGTTTCCTTCTCTCAAAGTCCACCAATAGCAAAAAAATATTTGTTGAAGGTAGGAGATATTTACTTAACATCACTCCAATAGTGCTCCAACCCCTTCCATTTCTCAACATCACTGAACTGAGTTGGAGTCACAAGCGCACATGCAGTCATGTGGAAACTTGGGGTACATGAAGTTCAAGAGAGAAAACTTAATTTCAAAAGCATTGGAACTTGCTAAACGTCCTACAGAGTTTTTGCATTGTCATTTTAGGCACTGGCCATATTACATCTGAAATATTAGCGAAATTATGGTCTAACTAAGTATTACTTACACTTGAATTTGTGATTGACTGTGAAATTATCTATTGATGTTTTTATATTTTGTATTGTCATTGTATATTTTGCTTGTTGAATTATACAATGATTGAAAAGTATTGGTTCTGTTCTGGAAAAAATGTAGCAAACATATGTTGGTACAAACTTAAATTTAAGATGGCATTGTGATTGTTTTACCAGCTGAGGATACAAAGGCCCTATGTTTCTCAGCTTCCTGACAAGCTTTGAGGGAACTATGGTGTCAAAAGCAGAGTTTTTGTTGATAAACTTTGCATTCTCACATATGTGAGTGACATCTATAGCGGTTGGTATGCAAATTGCAGTGGGTCCTGGCTGGAGGGTAGCATAATGGCTATGTGTCACTGACTAGCCACTCAAAGCTCTTCATGATGTCCAAAGTAAGTGTTACTGGGCAGTAGTCATTAAAAACGGTCACCTTGGCATGTTTGTGTATTGGAACATTGGTGGACATCTTGGAGCAGGTGGGTACAACCGACTGGAAAATTGAGAGTTTGAATACGTCTGTAAACACTCCTGCTGGTTGATCTGCGCATGTTCTGAGCACACAAGGGATTACATCCAAGATGCTTGAAAGTCTTCCATATGTCTGTCACAGAGAACATAAGTCCACTTTCCACATTAACAGCAGGGGCTGCTTTCGCAATCATCTGTGATGTTTTCCTCGAAACCCATGAAGAAGCTTTTCTGGAAGTAATCTGTCTGTGTCCATGACACAGCTGGTTTACATTTTATAATCCATTAGTGCCTGTCCCTGCCAAATTGCTGACCCATCGAGTTGTGACTTGTTATATGCAATGTTATGTGGTGTCCATTTTTGTCTTGTAGGATGGATTCAGATTTCCTAGACGACCTTACGGTCCTTACCACCAAGGAGGTTGCTCCATTTGTTCTAGTATATACGCAGGAGCTGGATGAATGGAGGTGTGTGCTGACGTGACAAAAAGCAGGAAGGCCCATTTAGCAGTTTGGAAAAAGACAGAGTTTGAGTGTTTTGTTTGCGCATGCCTCACATAAGATCACAAATTCCTTTGTTAGGGAAATAAAGTTGCGGTTTTAGTTTATTTAGACTCCTCAAGTGCCCGTTTGATGCTTGGAGGTACTACGTTTCCATCATTACGATTTACATATAATCAATCAAATTTATTTTATTTTATAAAGCCCTTTTTACATCAACAGTTGTCATAAAGTGCTTTCACAAAACACCCAGCCTTTACCTCCTTCCTCTGTTCTGGCCATGTCCAGCGTTTGATTAGAGGGGGGCCAACATTCTGTAGAGCAAAGAATAATACACAGGATTGCTCAAGGTATAGGTTATTGATCGAATCACATAGTTTGGGTTTATTTCACAACTATTTCATGTGGCAAACAGTCTTTCTCCACATCACTATGAAGTGGTTCATAATAGTCTTAAAAACACATGAAGAGTCTATGTAGGAATTATATATAGTCAAGATAAAGTCAAATCTATGATCTCATTGCGAAACTGTTCATGGTCATAACTGCTGTTTTCTACTCTGATCCTGATCCTGTTTTCTACTCGGATCTGATTAGGGGCCAATAAGAAAATGTGACAAAAATGTGCCACACTCTTACTTATTAGGTTTTCACAGACAGTTGCATCTGAAATGTGAAATTATAATGATTTGAATATGAATCTTTGCTTGCAAATCAAACTGTAAGATGTAAATGGTGAGATATTTCCAATCAAGGAAATTGACAGTACTAATATTAAGGGGCCTCTGTTAGGAGGGACCCTATTGTAATATTACCTTTACAGATTTGTCTGGTGCACATTATATTTTACTTTTAAGTGAGAAATGTTTGTAAATGATTTATGCATGCTTTATGATTTGGAAATTAGATAATGCTTTGTCTAGTGAGAAGAATTCAGACATGGATATTTGGTGTTGGTGTTATCAATCATAATGGCTAACTGCACAAAATACCCAGGAAGGGCTCTACTATAATTTCTTTATGATAGGGATAATGTATTGGATTTGCAAGTAATTCATACAAAAACCATTCATGTGTATTTTGTAGACATTTTTAATAAGATCGGTGGGCTGTTAAAAAGTTACAAATGAGTTATTCATATAATCATACATTTCACCTTGACTATTCTACATTTTGGGGATGCATCACTGATCTTAGTGAGAAGATAACAGGCCTATCAAGGTTCACAAAAAAGCTTGACAGTCAAAGAGCCTGCAGTACATATTAATAAAAGGCCATACCAGTGTTATTTACAATCGAATCATTTGTTGTGATGCATTCATTATAAATGCCTATCTAAAGATCAGATTCTCTATGACAGGAAAGCATTTAAGTCACTTTTAATATTAGGCTTAGACCTACTACATGTTCTTCAAATGATTATTGATGTGTAACTAATATTTTGTGGAAAGTCAGTTGTTACCCAGTTGTTGTGACCATTCTGGTGCTTCTCATTAAACAATAAAAAGTAAACTTGCATTCCCTTTGAAGTGAAAAAGAACACACATTATGCAAACAACACATATGCACTCAGAAACTCACAGTAGGTTTCCATTGCCTTCAATACAGATGCATTTTTCTGAAACATCTCTCTCCATCTCTCACTTCTTCATTCTTCCCCTCACCCTCCATCTTTATTTCTATCTCTCCATCTTTCTCTCTCTTGCAGCAGAGTTCCTAGGTGGGTGTTATTGATTGTTGGAGGATATGTGTTGCCTGAAGTGACAGTATCCAAATAACTGACAGACCAGGTCTCACCACAGTATCAATGGTGTTGCCCTTAACAATTCTACTTGAGCACATACACACATTTCTTATGCTAAGATGGCGTTAATTATGCCCACCACAACACCGTAAGGAATGCATAGTATGTGAAGATCTCTAATCATATTTGTTATGGTTTCATTCCTATCGAGCGTATATGAATGTTCATGCTGCGTACATCAATCTGGATGGTTAGTCACTGTTTTTTTAAGAAATCTCTAGCCAGAGGAAGGTAGGGATAGAGTAGCAGAGAGGGTTGGCAGATAAGTTGGAGTGGAAGGAGCTTGCTTTTTTTTGAATGCCAAGGAAAATAATTATGAATTTTTTAGCATATACAAATCAGCCTATAAACCTGAGAGTCAATAAAATATTATGGTTTTGCATGCATGAAGCAAAATCCAATGCCAAGAGGCTTTACACTTAGACTTGAATACCTTGTGTTTGAAGTGTCAATCAGGCCATCAGATAGGAGAACAAAACATACTTCTACAGATACTATTCTGTTATTGTTGGGCCAATAACGTTATTGCATGTCAAAGTCTGTCAAGCTACAAAAGGAGCAACAGTTGAAGACAAGAAATGACGAGTATGCACAAGTATGTCAATTGTGCAGCCTGACTGGAATGCAGCTTTTGTCATTTCTCATAAAAGATAATATTAAACATTGTAAAAGCATATTTTACTTCGATTTGAGCAGTAAATGTGTTTGTATAGTCTGTTTGGCTCAATCTAGCAGACCTGTATTTAGTAATTTCTTCCCTTTCTTTGCAAAAGAGTTTGCAAGGGGATCTCCTGTGCACACCCCTCTTTCATTCAGTCCACATATTTTGTAAAGGATTGAGTTCTGACTGGGCCACTGAAAGACATTTATCTTCATTTCTGCAAGCCATTCCTTGTTTATTTGGCTTGTGCTTTAGATTGTTTTCATGCTGGAAAGGTAACAGAAAAATATCAAAGATTTTCTATAACTTCATCATTCTGGCAGGATTATCAGGGTTAGCTCCAAAATATCTTGATGTTAGGGGCTATTCATTGTCCGCTCTATCCTGACCAGAGCCCCTGTCCCCATTCAAGAGAAGCAGCCCATTAGCATCATTAAACAATGTGTACTTTGAGAGGTGAGTCGTGTTGGCTTTGCACTACACATATCTGTGTTTTTTGGAAGTAAGCCAAAAAAGATCTACCTAGGTCTCATTGGTTTTTGGAGAATGAATGAGTCTTCTTGATAAATGTATACATGCTTGGATGTCCTTTTTATGGAAAACAGCTTCCGTCTTGGCCCACAACCAAACAGCTCAGACTTGTGGAGAATGTAATGCTCCGGAAAATATTAAGAGACCACTGAACATTTATCTTTCCTTTCTGAAAATGTCGAAAAGGAAGGTTTTGAGTGAAGAACAGAAGTGTTCAATTTGCAGTGGCCACTTAAAATTAACCCTTCTTTTCTCTCAAAACCTTCCTTTTCCACTTTTTTGGAGAGGAAAGAAAAAGGTGCAGTGATCTCTTAATTCTTTCCAGATCTGTATGTAGTGGTTGCTATACGCAGGGATTGCCCTTATCCTCTTGGTAGCCTCCCTGATGTACATGTAGCAGTCTCATTACTCTGGCATCAATTTTGGAGGGAAATCCTTCTAGGTGAAATGTCCTACTGATATGAATTTGCCTTCATTTCTTAATGGTCTTCTCAGTGTTTCATGAAATGCCTTTGAAATATTTTTTTTATTCCACTCATAATCTTTACCTTTAAAAATAAGATCCAGTAAATATGTTGTTAGCTCACTGTGGACCATGGCTATCTCTACACTATGCAACCCAGACAATGTAATGCTACTGGAACAGCTGATTTTAGTTAGTACTAATCTGATTCACTTCAACTGGTATCCGGCAGAGGCGTTGCTAGGATCACAAATTTCTATGTACAAGCTAGTGGCCCATACGTCTACATTGTCATAATGTGCGATTGGAATAATAGATTAATAGATTAGCGGTTATTTTTTTATAATAATTTTTTGGGGTCAATTTGAGATCCGGAGCTATTCATAAAAAATTGTCCTGGATGCCGAAGCCTAACAACACCACTGGTATCAATCAGGTCATGGCAAATTAGATATTTACATTATTTGGATTGTTATTGCTTAAATATTAGCACAGTTACAAAATGTGTGCACACAACCATGGCATTGACCTCTTTTTCATTACATTTATTTTCACTCATAAACAATCAAATGTATTTAATCAAGTCCTTTTACATCATCTGTTGTCACACAGCAACTGTGCATCAAATTCATTTTGTTGTTTGCTCTTTGGGATTTTAGGCTAGGTATCTATATAGGCACTTTGTGACAGCTGCTGTTGTATAAAATTAATTTTATTGACTACATTTCTTCCTAAAATAACTTTTTAAAGGGTTGGAAATGTCTAGCATGATTCGTCTTGCTTTCAACATTTGCATTAACGAAATGGCCTGTATAACCACATCTGAAGGTGGAACGTTTACGTCCAGGGATGTTTTAATGACAACTGAATTGGCAAACAAACTCAGACAGTAGCTTGCCTCCGGGTTTTCAGCATTAGTGTCCTCAGTCCACCAGGTCGTAGTGTGTTAAATATACACAAACGTTGTTAGTGTCTATTATTTCAAGGTCACCCTGGGACTGGTAGTCCTTCCTTCATAGCCTCCCCAATTCGTTCTAACAAGTGAGAGTACGGGAGCGGTGGAACTGTCCTTCCCGGCAGCTTTGAGAATATTATTGGATGTTTTAGTTCTTTCCTGGTGTGTGCTCTCCATGGCCCTGCACCTCCGCTGGTCCTGCGCTCTCTTTCCCTGGGGGTAAGATGCTGACAGGACAGGCACGCCAGACCCCGCCAAGTGTTCAGCGTTACCCTCATTGGAGAAAGGGGAAAGCTGAAGGTAACTGCCCAGGCAGCAGGCATCTTGGAAAGGCTGACCACATTGCTGTGTTGTGCCCTTTCTCTGTTAGAATAGTCCTGCAGAACACCACCAAGAAGCTCTGTGGTTGACACTTTTTTTGAGTCGTCTGGCAGAGCAGAAGCCACAGATTAGTAACTGGGCACAAACTGAAAGTAGAAGCTGCTCAATCCCAAAAAGCCACACATCTGATTTTTTCTGGTAGTTTCTCACCTCTTTGATTTTCTTCTGCTGGGATGCATACCAGACCACAACCGATTAGGTGACCCAGGTTTTGACAGCCACATTCCACACTTTTCACAGTTGGCTTAAGACTAGCTACTTGATTGAGGCTGAGGTCCTCACCCATGGAGATGTCCTCATGGATTAGTGGAGGCAAGGGTACTGATGGCCGTGGGCAGTTATCCTCAGCCGTTCGAGCAGGTTCATGCAGTGTACCTGCTCATCTTGTCAGTGTCCCAGCTTCTTCACATGGTAGTTCACTGGCCCCATGCATTCCATGATCCTGGGGAATGTCGATAACCTTGCAGAACTTTATAATTTCTCCCTCCATTCCTGGCTAATGGAACCGGCCCTGCACCTTCTTCTGGACCAGCCGTCTAGAGAGGGGATGAGCATAGGCAAGCTCCATGATGGCCTGGGTCTCAGTGCTAGCGGCTACCAGCAGGTCCACGTCTTCATTCTACCTCTGCGTCTGGTCGTAGAGGCCCTCACTGGCAGCTGGTCCCCTGTGCAGTATCAAACCCTGACAACCAGGATCTGTCCACAGCAAAGCTTCTGCCAGCCAAGTCATCAGCAGGAACAGAGCTACAGCCAACTTCCGACCTTGCGTGGTGCCCTGGTGCTAGGATGTAGTGCCAGACAAGGGTGATGCAGTTCCAGGTGTCCAGGATCGCAATGGTTGGCTGGCCAAATAGGTGGGAAGTTAAAGCCTGGGGGCATTTTCACAAACGGCAACTAAATCAGGAAAACAAAAGGAAATCACTCTCCATGGTCTTGAACCTGCACTGCTGCTGTGCTTGGCCTTCATGTTGATGAGGCTCGGACAGAAGACAGTGTAGATATAGCCTATACACATTTGGAAAGTAACCATATCCCTATAGATACAAGAAAAATGGTGTTATGGATTTAATATACACTTGAGTAAAAATGTTGCCATCAATCATCAATTACACAATAATCTATAAAGACAACTCAAAAACGCAATGAAAACATCTCAGATGCATATTTTAATAGTCCTTGAGAGGACTCTACTACTTACTTGGAGTAAACATGGGGTCAATTCAATTGTTTAGACATTTCTAATTGAGTTCCTGCACTTCACAGAGCATGCCAGACCAAAAACCAAGCCATGGAGTAAAAAGAAACCTCTAGACTGCTGAGATATGACATGGGGGACTGGGGAAAGTTTTCAGTCTGGGCTTCATTATGAAAAATGGAGAAGTTTGGAACCTAGGGCTGGCTGTCCAGACAAACTAAGTAACCAAGCAAGACAAGCCTTTGTATAAAGTCAACAAAATCCTAATTGCCGCTTAAAACTTTAATCAGAATATTAATGCAGAAATGGTGCCAGAAGGACAAGCATCTCTGCAGCACTTCATCAATCATTTCTTTATGGTAGAGTGGCTATACAGAAACCTCTCCTGACTAAAAGGCATATGATATGCCACCTGAAGGACTCTGAGAGCATGACAGAAAAAGATTCTCTGGGCTGATGAGACCAAAATCGAACCATTAGGACTGAAAGCCTGAATGTCTGGTGAAAACGCAGTCATGCTCATGACTAGGTAAATATCATACCTAGGGTGAAGCAAGGTGGTGGGAGCAACATGGACTGGGACACTGGAGACTGAAAAGAACAAAATGCAGGGATGTCTGTGAAGAAAACCTGATGTAGAGTGCACAGACCTCCGACTGGGGTAAATCCTAATCCTTCAGGGCAAAAGTGGCCCAAAGCACACAGCCAAGACAGTGCCGTAGGGTTGTCCTGGTGTGAAAAGCTGGTTGAGGCATTCCCAAGAACACTTGAATCTGAATTCGTTGCCATAGGCGCTTCTACAAAGTACAGGGTAAAGGGTCTGAATACTTATGTAGAGTGCATAAAATATTTCTGTTTTATATTTTCAGTGAATTGACACAAATCTGTAAAACCTCTGTCATTGTCATCGTTGCATGGTGCATTTAAATTTATTAAATCTATTATGAAAAAAGTCCACAACACAACAAAATGGAGAGAGACTAAAAATGGATCTGAATACTCAGCAGGCACTATGCCTCTTTTTAATGTGAAGGCTGAAATCAAGTCCTCAATCAAACTTTTTTGTACCTTTAATATATATTGTACCCAATCATTTATCATTTACATACTTGTGTCTCATCCTAAAAACAATTTGGACCTGTTGGATTTGGTAAAGACCCTCCATTTATCGCCCAGATGATTTATCAGTGTTTAATGATTACAGCAGAAATGAGCATGCATAATTAAAGGAGAGGGAGTTCTCTGAATGCTCGGGGCAGTGCATATATGGGGCGGGGGAAAGAAACTTGTACGTTAAATTAGATTACCAATTAAATCTGTGTAGCCAAAGTGATGACGGGGACGGGAATGTGAATGAGACATAACAAGTCCCTGAATGTAAAGGAATATACAGGGCTTGTGTAAATATTGTCATGCTTGTACAAGAAATACACCTTCTTTGCAAAAAATGCTGTGCAAAGCATTTGGTATTCAGCAAAGATATCTGATATACACTGTATATCTTATCTATTTCCAATGGTCATGACTTTTAGAGACAGTTTTTCCTAAGAAATAAAGTGGAAAATGAGAAAATGTCCGACAGTGGGACATAATTACTGTAAATGTTTCTGTAGGAGGGAGGTAGAACTTGCAGTACTTCACGTCAACCCTCTCTCAGAGGAACACATCCTTACTCAACCTATTCAACACCTTCTGCAGTTGGATGGAGCCTAAGATAAAACCCCAAAAGCTGAAAAAGATACATGTAGAGTTCAAATCCTATAATAACCCACATCATCTGTGAAAACCCATTGAATTAAGTTTAGTAAGGCCCTGTCCCAGGCAAAAGTGTCAACAAAATACCTAACACATCAACATGCTTATTTAAAAGGACTATAATTTTTCTATAACAACGTGAAATTAAATGAACAACAGGCACTACTGGTTTTTATATGACATCCACAAAGTGTTAACTTTACTTGTTAAAAGTTACAAACGCATGAAGGATTATTAGCAACATATGAAGTGGGTACCATTTTTGGGAAAGTAAGCAATAAGGCATGGGGGTGTGGTACATATATATATATATACCAAGGGTATCATCCTATTATAAGCATTCAGGATTCAAAGAAACCAGTTTAAAATGCATAACATATAGAGTACCAGTCCAAAGGTTTGGACACACCTACTCATTCAAGGGAAATTCTATATTTTTACTATTTTCCAAATTGTAGAAGAATAGTAAATACATCCAAATAACTAATATCGAACATAGTAACCACAAAAGTTTAGAACAAATCAAAATACATTTATATTTTAGATCATTCAAAATTGACACCCTTCGCCTAATGACAGTTTTGTCTTGAAGGAATTCCCACATATGCTGAGCCCTTGCAGGCTGCTTTTCCTTAAGTATGCAGTACAACTCATTCCAAACCATCTCAATTGGGTTGAGTTTGAGTGATTTTGAGGACCAGGACATCTAATGCAGTGCAATATTTCTTATCATAGGTCAAACTGACAGCCTGGAGGTGTGTTTTGGTTCATTGCCGTGTTGGAAGCCAGATGGGAAGGCCAAACATTGCAGACTGCTGTGGTATCCATGCAAATCACCCCAACACCCTCACACCTCCTCCTCCATGCTTCACGGTGGGAACGAAACATGAGGAGATCAACTGTTCACCCAAACTTACGTTTTTGCACTATACACCGACACTTGAAATGTCGCTTAGTATGGCAAGAGGGGAAATGCATGTGTTTTTAGACAGGTATATTGTCATAATCAAATGTATTTATTTTTTTCTGCTTCAGTATTCTGTTTTTGACTGGGCCTAAGATTTTCACGCTAATGCATACAAATTCAGAGTACAGGAAATAGGGTAGTCAGGACGGTAGTCAGATGCATTTACAGTAAGTAATCTATAAAAATTCAGAGTACAGGAATAGGGTAGTCAGGACAGTAGTCAGATACATTTACAGTCAGTAAACTATTTTCTAAAAGTCCAGACAATTGATGAAACAATGAAAAGGCTCAGGTTACTCTTAACCAGGCTTCCCTCACTGTCTGACCATGTAGAAGAACATTGTCATATACATTGTCACAAAAGTCATTAGAGATAATTTTTCTTCCTCTTCCTCTCCCTCATCCATCTTCGCTTCTTCCTTTTCCTCTAGCATTCTCTCTGATGTCAACCATTGTTCCACAGGTGTGCCTTCCTGTGGCCCATTTCATTCATGCCAACATCCTGATTTTGTGTTTATTAATTATTCTTGTTGGCACCTCAAAAACTGTTGAAAGTTGTAGTTTTGCAATGATAAAAACATACATTTATATACATATATATACAGTAAATGTATATATTTCTTCATGTTTTATTTCAGAAAGAAAAATCATGTTTTGTTGCTATATACTATATTTCCACAATACCCTCAGGATTTAAACATACAATTTTGACAAATAACTGTATTTCTTGAAGAACTGTAGAAATGTTTCAGCTTTTTAAATTATTCAATACAGAAACATGACATGTAAAAACATGAACATGCTGAAAAGAGGCCACATTAGAACGGTGCCTTCTGATATGCTGCTTTAGTCTCTAACTGAGCTGTAAACACCTCACCTAAACAGTGCTGAACAGAAGAGGCTGCCTGTGATGAATCTGGGAAACTTTGCTGTGAAAAATAAAAAAACTGATTGCCTCTGCCAGCACCCATAGAGAGAGAGATATGTTACTGCGCCACCACAGTGGAACCAGATGTGCTAACCTCTAGTCTGTGCATCTGTCGGCCTCATTCCCAGCTCACCCTCCATGTCACAGCCCTGCGACGGATCCATCCAAGACAGTGGCGCAGCTGCTGTGTCTCTCAGACATCAGGCAGAGGTACATGTGCGTCTCATTGGGCCCATCTGACACTCCGCTGGGGTGATTGATCACCATCTCAAAGGGGGAGACAAGTTACATAGCGGTTTTAGCATGTCACTCGCATTAAAGGAGAACAGCCTTGTCCCAAGCCAGGTGACATTTGACCCGACAAGGTCACATGGAAAGACAATCTCTAAATCGTGAAAATCTCTGCCATCTAGCTTGTCTGCTTTACAACCAGGCAAAGGTCGATCACACAAATTGCTAATGAAGGCTTGCAGCGGGCTGCCAATCCATGACTACCACGATGAGAGGCATAGATACCTTTTAATTTACCTGGCTTGTTTGGGCTGTGTTAGTTTGAGCCAATTATCCACTTACAATGAGTCATAGCTGTTTAAGTTACCTTTGCAAGGAGGGGTTGGAAACTGTCATTTCAGTGATAAGGTTGCAATCCGTTACTTCATTTGGTGTGCATGTTGAAGAGGAATTACAGTCTCTTGCAAAACATGGCCATTAATTGTGTAACAGCATCGTTCATGAAGTATTCATTATTAAGTGCTTTCATTTAATTTGGTAAATGATGCAAAAGAAATTCATGTAACACTGTGCCATTAACATATGTATTATTTTATACTGTATCTATAAAAAAACATATTTTTCTCACTGAGTTCAGCACTTTCAAATAATCAAATGTATTTGTCTGAATGAAAATGTATTAGCCCTTTGCCTGGACATTCACATTAGATAGAAGACAATGCCAAATAAGACACCGAAATACAAATATAGCAAAAACAAGCTCATCAAGGGACTGAGTTAATTTCCTCACCATGAAATAGGCTTATGGTGGGACGAGAATTATTTCTATCATGAAAGAAATGAACACAACTACAGTACTGGAATAAATTATAACATTAACTGTAAAAATGCATGCAAAAACAGGCCCGCAATAACACATTCAACTTTATAACATCCTGAAACTGGTGGAAATGGGCTGCACTGTAATTAGGGTCCTGTAGAAAGTACCATGGACAGCTCCTTGCTAACATCCACTGACAGAATTGTGGACAGTGGTCGTGCAAAACTACTTTGTCACACTCTGTTCAAATGTTTATAATCAGATTAGTACCAACTTCCTAACATACATTAAATGAACCCATTGTTTATGGGCCGGAGAGGAATGTGTTATATTCTCCATGCGGACAGGCAGAAGCAGTTAATTGGATATGCCAGCGTCGATAAGTTCAAAGAAGTGTTAATTTTGCCGATATAAACCAGATTAGGAGTCCTGCTGAGAGTCACGTCCCCATCACTCAGAGTAACACTTTTCCTAAGAGATAAAGAGCATGAGCGAATGAAAAGCCGACCCTGGGGGCAAGAGAGGAATATACAGGAAGAAAGACGAAAGGGAGGGAAGCCGAAAATGGCTGCAAGATGAAAGTTTCATAAATAGTTGTGATACATTACAGATAGACGAGGCATACAAGAAGAGAAAATGAGAAAGAGAATACGTGAAAAATATAAAGAAATAGGAGGAGAGAGTGACAGAGGGACCCTGATTATGATATTCAGTGATGAAGAGGGCAAAAAAAGTCTTCTCAAAAATGAAATGATAGGGGACATTGATTGCTTATTCAGTGTCGCCGTGTCCCTGTGTGTGACCCGGAGCAGTTCACTGACAGGATTCAGTTGTTGTTGACTGACGGGATTAATGAGTCCATTTACACCCGCAGATCAGCAGCCGCTTGTGAACGCATAAAAGGGTTTAGCGCAAGAGGAAGAAAAAGCAACTTATATTAGGCTTTATTATCCCGCCTGAGACGTCAACTCCCCATGCGCTCCGTTCTCACTGAAGAGTCATTTTCATCTCAATTTGTGGCACTGTGTACGTGGCGCATCGCCGGGCGCCGACATAGTCGCTTTATGAAATTCCAGCTGCAGCCAACATGCCAGAGTTTGCTGAAAAGATGTGATCAATTCCCATTTAATGATCTGACAATGTCTATGTGATGTCTCAATTTACACACATTCACCCCCTCCACACACCCGGAATGCATGCGCCTGCACTTTATCTCCAACCATAAATCACATTGCAGTCAAGAGGATTTCAAACTATTTAAGGTCATGGATTATCAAATACTTACAGGCACAGGAAGTGCATCCTTCCCCTCGTTGCTGGGACGTCTGTGACCTCTGACGCAGAGCGGTACATCACTTTGCCTTGCATTTGCACAGGTCTGCAATGTGAAAGCTTTGAATCGGTATAGCAGACTCTCCTAACAACTACAAATCCACACCAATAACCAAGTCTGTTGGGGCGTGACAGAAGGCGCCCCCCCAACAATCTATGTCTTTATAGTACCCGGGACAATATCTTCAACTAGTGTGTTGTTCGTCAGAACACCTGTCTCACTTCAGTTGCTATTAGGTGTACAAGGAGGTTATATCCAGCAATGTACCTGTCCATATAGTCTGAAATATGGTTTACCAGGGTGTCAGATTGTAATTTGTTCAGTTAAGGGATCAGTAGGTGATACAGATGTGAAAGATGTTGAAATATTGATTTAGCTTGCAATGAAAGTCTGTCCAACAATGAAGCAGTCATGACCGTATAGAAGAAAAGTGTGGATCAAAGTGCAACGTTTCCGGCAGTGGAATAACAAAGTGGTTGAGCCAGGGTGGAAGGTCTGATCACTGTCTAATTGCATGATGAAAGGTCAGCACTGCTCGCTGCCCCAGCTCGGTAAGCAAGCAGCTGAAACCTATGGCACCATGTGATCATGCATTCCATAGCCTTTGGCAAGAGGAACAAAAAGTAAAAACAAAGACACATTTGCAAGCTGCTGCAATATATTAAAACAGATGCAAATTGACACCGAGAACCAGTGAAAATGGTTGAGAAGTACAGTGAAATGTGATAATGTGAGGTGTTCATCACTCAAAATGCAATTAGGACATTTTGTTTCACTGAGATCCGAAACCTGGGGTGACACAAAAATGAAGATTTAATGAAGTTTGAAAATAAATTATCCGCAATGTTCCACAGTAAAACGCACCATCATTATGTAAAGTTATGCAAAACAAGTTTGAATGAATCAAAATATTCTAATAAATCTTTAGTCGTAATCTGATCTCCCTAGAGACAAGTAGAGTATTAATAACACAGGAGGAATGAGGGAGAGAAAATCAGAGTTTGTAGCAAAACGTTTTATTCTGATTATCACCAAAAAAGAGAAGTACCATTAAAAAAGTAGTCCTCTAGGAGGGATTATATAGTGAAACAAAAACAGTTGTGTGTCGGGTATGCCTTTTTAATACATCTTTTGTATTCCAGCTAAACCAGGTCATGTATAATTGTCATTTTTAACCAGCATTTTACACTTTCTCTGGAATGGCTTAGACAAGGGGTGTCAAACCGGTTCCACGGAGGGCTGAGTGTCTGCAGGTTTTTGCTCTCACCTTGTACTTGATTGATAAATTAGGTCTCTCATTGGTTAGTTTCTACCCTCACCTGATTGTTTAGGTCTGAACTGGGAACCAATTTATAGGAAAAACCATTAACCAGCAGACACTTGGCCCTCCGTGGAACCGGTTTGACACCCCTGGCTTAGACAATGGAAGTGGTCAACTCATAGCCTACCCGTCAGCAGATCCGCATTAATAGGAGTCTATTTACATCAAAAGGATGAATTAAAGAGTTGAACAACCACATAATAGGAAGTCAGCGTCAGACATAACCACTAAGAATGAATGATGATATAAGTTGGTGCCAAAATAACAAATGCCACAGCAGACCCAGGGATCCAAGCATTGGAATGAGCTATTGAGGGGTTCTGGCATCCCTTGTAAAATACTCCTATATCAATCAAACCTGAAGGGCGCGAAAGCAACTGGTACAGGCTGGAAGGCAGCGTTGACATGCCACCAGTGAGTCTGTCTGGCCGCCAGGCAGGTGGCCCGTCAAACTGTCAGGAACAGAGGTCACTCACGGGAACAAGGCAGGTTAGGGCTACTGTGGTAAACACCATTAGAGAAATTAACACACACACAATAGTCTGTACCATAGAAACGTTCACTATAAGGAATAATCTGTCATTTGACAGGAACTAGCAAGAGTATTTGGTCAGTATTTGACATCTTTAAAGCCAATGAAGTTCTTTCTGTAATTCAATATAAAATAGGCCTACAACAGTTCCCACTAATAAGGCATTTGGGGTTTGGTTAATGGCCAATAACACAGCTAAAGGCTGTTCTAAACACAAGGCAATGCAGAATGCCTTGGCAGTACTTAGTGTTGCGATACTGGCCGTATACCACTATCTTGTCATGTGTCTTACTGCTATTATTCAACAGAACCATGTATGCTAATTAAAATGGTAAAACAAATGCATGTTCTGTCATCCCCATAATACAGTTTCAAATACCACAGCCAATTTACCTGTCAGCATTCAGAAACCCAGAACTACCAAGTTGTTAATACTAATCAATAAAAATGTAAATATGGTGCACTGTAGAGAAATGTGTACAGAATACTCCCAACAACATTGGTTTTGACTCAGTGACTCAGACAATGCCAAAACAGATTTATGTCACCACCGTATTTATTCTCCTCTGATCCTTTCGGCTTTGTAGCTTCACCCAGGCGAATGTGCAATGTTTGACCTGAAGACATGTCAGGCATCTGTCAAAAGCGAAATCTGTTCAAAATAAAGTGTTGGTTAATATGATATGTTGCAGTGAAAAGGTTGTGCTGTAAAGTGAATAGTCAATCAGAGCACTGTGGCTTTAGAGAGCACAACATAAAGCAACATTACTCATCATCAAGCCTTCAGACTAACACGTTATACCAATCAACCAGTTCTAAGAGGCCTGCCAATGGAAGAATCACATCACATGCAAAATATATGTTTGCTTACTTGGCAATGGTCCAAACAACATCATGTTTTATTTGCCTTTCAAATTTCAAGAGGGCCATACTGTATCTTCAGGACTGACCTGAAACAGTAACTGACCATACAAATCCTATTTACAGTAAATATTGGATCGCAAAAAACCCATTGGGATGAAATAAGGGCTGTCATGCTTGGCTTCTCTCTGTGTGGCCTGGAGAGAGAAAGACATCAAGCGCTTCTATTATTAGCTGGTTATTAGTCAATGAAGCGTTGGAACGCCAGACGGCTTGGGCGCCCATTATCCTCTCTAATCACTGAGAAATGACCTTCCATCATTCAGCACCCATCCTGATCCTTTGCTAAACATTTTGGGGGAATATTCAGGAGGCTCATGGATTTTAGTGAGTATTGGCCGCAATTAATGCAATGATGTAAACCTTTTAACGTACTACAATTGTCAGTCCAGACTGTTTCAGACAGTTATTATCAGTAACTCTTAAAACCATCAATATTTCTGCTGATCTATAACTCGATGTGGTAAACTATATTTTCTGCAACTAAAAAACAAATGAGGGTTCCTATTATCCCCCCAGACTGAAAATGAGGAAATTGAATATCTGAGGATTGCCTTTTCAGGTTAAAATAAACATGGTCAAATGCTACAGACTTGAGGCAAAAAGCTTCTGTAAACTGTAATTGCAAACCAGCTTTAGCTGCATGCTGCAAACCACACACAAAAACATTCCTTTCTGCTTAACCTTTATTGGCTCAGCATACATGAATATACACTTCCAGAAGGGTGTGCAGATGAACAGGTCATTAATGGAATCAATTTAAAATTGCAGCACAACTTAGATCACTTTTCTTTCTGGTGTTGCTGTCTGTGACCACTACAAAAGCAGTAGCTGATAATGGAAAACACACATCCTTAAGCAATAACACCATTTACAAAACTGAACCAGCACTCCCAACAAAATCTAAGAAAACTTCCTCTGTACCCTTTTGTATAAGAAGCCACAGAGCGTTTATGATTGAGTACCAAAACCCTGGCTTTAATTCTTCACACCAACAGTACTATCAAAATTTCACTATAAGCATCCCATAAAGGCAAACATTAACCATACCAATTGTTCACAACCCAAGTCTGATTTTGTTACAGTATAAAGTCAGGTAAATAAATGAGAGGCATTCAATCAGATAAAATGTACATTTATTACTTACAATAATTTATACCACCCTAAAACAGAGGCTGTGTCTGCTAACTGATGGAATATTAAACCAGACAGACAGAAACATACTGATCTGGGATCTCAGTCCACCAACTTAGCCTACAACAACTGTGTCCTCATCTGGAAACTCATAGCTGGGCACCTCCAGGTTGAGTGGTGCTGGACCTTTCCTGATGCGGCCAGAGGCGTCGTAGTGAGAGCCGTGGCACGGGCAGTAGTACCCGCCATAGTCGCCGGCGTTGGCAATGGGCACACAGCCGAGGTGGGTGCACACGCCAATGACAATGATCCATTTTGGGTTGGTGACACGGTCCTTGTCGTGTTGAGGGTCACGAAGCTCGGCCATCTCCACGGCCTCCTCTACAGCGATCTCTTTCGCCGACCGGTGGCGGATGAACAGGGGCTTGCCCCTCCATTTGAAGGTCATGTTCTTGCCTTCTGGGATTTCTGATAGCTTTACCTCAATCTTGGACATGGCAAGGACATCAGCTGAAGCACTCATGCTAGAGACGAACTGCGAGGCCACGGTCTTGGCTGTGTAGACACCCACCACGGCGGTGGCACCAGTGACAAGGTAGGAGAAGGCTTTCCTGGACTCGCTGCTCTCCTGTGAAGATTTGTTGGGGTCAAGCAGCTCAGGCCGACGGTAATCAGAGAAATCTGGGACCTTAATGTCAGTGTGAGCAAAGCGGACGCTGGCTTTTGCTGAAAAAGTAAAACAATGTTTTCGATTAATTAAAAAAAAACTGGTACACCCCAGTCACATTATCAACCCAGAGAAATTGTAAAACTCTGCCAAAAACCCAATGTCTCTCAGGCGATCTCAACGTGCCTAAGACTGCTAAATGTAAGTTTATTATCCCATTATGGTCCATATGTAACGCCCTGTACTGTACTTGGATACCAACTTCCTAGTTAGTAGCAAACATTTGCCTTATGACTAGTAAAATACTCCTGAGAGTTTAAGGATTATGGTACTTAGTGAGTAACGATATTGGTACTAGTTATGATACACTTAGTCAACATAAACATTTGCAATGGTGGTAAACTGTTAGGTAATAAGCAACAACCAAGCGTTAGTTCGCTATTAGCCATGTACAATGTGTTAGCCTCCTTGGACAACTTGACATATCAGGTTTTTAATCTAGCATGAATCAATATTTTACGTACTCAATACACATTTACACTGTTAGTTTTCTATAACCGTTTGTTTTGAACTCAAAGTACGTTTGCAAATTTAACTAGCGAGCTAACGTTAGCTAAGTCGTAGCTGTTAGGCCACGTCCAGCCAAAGTTAGATACAGTGCAGCTAATACTGGCGGGCTAATGCACACACCAAGTTAACTCATTCTACTACAGTACTGGATTCTTAGATTCTACAACTGTTATATCATACAAACGCATGGGTTTGAAAATTGGCCATATCCAACCAGGCAAAATAGCATATTATTGTGCCAAAAACACTTCCAGAACTGAAAAAAATGTCCCATGGATATGGCTAACATTAGAGGTAGCTCTCATATTAAAGGTACTGCAGTACTTACCATTTATGCTAACTGAGACTGAAGGCCCAGACTTAGGACTCTGACCGTTGAGGGACTCACGAGTTAAGAAAGGTTTCTTCGCGTCTACCACAACTTTATCACCTTTTACAACCACCGCCGGAATAAGGGCTTTAAGAGGTCCAGCAACCGCATAGGTCGTAGCCTGCAAGTATGGGGAAAACGTCCCCGAACGAGCAGCAAGAGACATCATTTTTTTAGCAAAAGGTTCTTTGCAATGGTAGCTACGACCTTGCCTGGATAGAGCATAAGGCGCAGGCGCTGAATGCATACGTAACACGTCAAGTGACGCAATTACGTTTAGTAGGGTTAGCAAATCTACAGTCGCAGTCTCACCTTACATTTTCATATAAAAGTGGCTTATTATTTTTACCATGCTTATCTGGTATATTTATTACGCACAACATCACAGAGAGGCACAGAGTGGCAAATGAGGGGTGGAATGAATTGGAGTGGAGGCTTCATAGTTGGAATGTTCAGCACTGTAAGACTGTTGCTAGTGAAGGAAATGGAGATGAAAATAAAATAGAAAGCACACAATATAAAAGCAAATTAAGACAGCGTGTCAGAACTGAGTGTACCTGTATATCAGTGGACTTCAAGTGGCCACAATGTAAATGCAAGAGATGATATATAGTGACTCAGTTATTTTTGAGATACCAAACTTTTTTTCCACAGTGTAGAATAATAGTGTACACAAAATAACACATATTGAATCATGTAGTAAGCAAAAAAGTGTTAACAAAATCTAAATTAACTCAATATTGTAGATTTGGAACTTTGCCTTGACAACTTTGCACACTCTCTCAACCAGTTAATGAAGTAGTCACTTGGAATGAATTTGATTCATCTTGTTGAAAGTTTATTTGTGGAATTATTTTTTTTTCTTAATATATTTGAGCCAATCAGTTGTGTTGTGACAAGGTCGGGTTGGTATTCAGATGACAATCGTATATGTACTTGTAATACTACATATTATATATGTAGTATTACATATTATGGGAAGAGCGGCTCCGATAAGCAAAGAGAAACAACATTGCAATGTTACATTAAAACATGAAGGTCAGTCAATTCAAAAAATCTGTCCAGTCTCAAAAAACATCGAGAGCTATGACAAACTATCTCTCATAAGGACTACCAAAGGAAAGAAAGACAGAGATATCTCTGCTGCAGAGAATAAGTTCATTAGAGCTACGAGCCTCAGATATTGGAAATTAACTTCATGTCAAATTGCAGCCTACATAAATTGTTCACAGAGTTCAAATAAAAGACAAATCTCAACCTCCACTGTTCAGAGAACTGCATTAGATGACCTCGGATCCACAATCTCCTGACATCCACCCAAATCAAGTGATTTGGGACAAGTTGGACCGCAGAGTGAAAGAAAAGCAGCCAACAAGTGCTTATCATACATGGGAACTCCTTCAGGACTGTTGGAAAATCATCACTAGTTCATAAAGGTGGTTGAGAGAATGCCAAATGTGTGCAAAGGGTGGCAATTTTGAAGAATCAAAAAATGGAATTAGATTTGTTCAACACTTTTGTGGATAAACAATCACATCCTAGTTAGCCAATCGCTACAGGAGTTTTAAGTTTTAATAGGTCTAAATGTAAAATAAACTTGGTTTGGTATCTCTTGCTCCAATAGTTTAATATAAATTGTTTGTGTATTATTTTATGCTATGCAACTGTAAGCAATTTAACTACTTGACCATACAATTATTTTATAATGCTGCTGGAAAGTACTGAGATCTCATTTCCTCACACACTTCAAACAAACATACATAACACAAAAAACAACAGCAAATTACAATAAAAAGTTAACTTTGTTTTTCATATTCTTCTTTAATTTGACAGGACATTCATGTAACTTGGAATATTATAATTTGTTTTCTCCTATTGTGTAGACACTTATGATCAAAAAATTATTCACACTCAACACATTTAGGACATCATCATAAACAAGTGACAACTTCATGAGCGAAGCACAACATTACCGCCTCCACTTATGGATAGCTAGTGAAAGTGACAGCTCGTGATAGCTAATTAGCTATGGCATGCAGCTGGGGCAGTTTCCATATATAAATGAAATCAGAAGAAACACAAGAAAAAAATCCAACAAGTTAGCCAACTGTACCACTAAACCTTGCAACTTTGTCTGTTATGAGATTGTGCAAGTTATTTGTGCTCCACAGCTGATGTACTCGCCTATCAAGTGATCACAACAATGTTACTAATGTCATCTAGTAGATATTGCCAGGTTTACAGTTTTCAAATGTGCTAACATTATCGCAAATAAGGTTTTCTAATGATCAATTAGCTTTTTAAACTGATAAACTTGGATTTGGAGACATAATGTGCTATTGGAACACAGGACTGCTGGTTGCTGATAAGGGGCCTCTGTACGCCTGTGTAGGATACTCCATTGAATATTATCTGTTTCCTGCAACAATTGTCAATTACAAAAATATCAATGTCTACACTGTAATTTCGATTAATTTGATGTTATTTTAATGGACAAAAAATGCTTTTCATTAAAAAACAAGGACATTTTAAACTTTTTAATGGTGGTTGTATATCCTCTCACCACCATGACACTTTCAAAGACCAAGGATATTTCCAAACATAGAAACAGTCTGTAGTGGAAAGCAATTAACGCACCAACTAATTTCTTTATAGACAGGACTCAGAGATCAACAATCATCAGCAGACGTCTTTATTGATGATCATCAAGAGGAAACTATACAGTCAGGACACACAATTACCATTTCCCAGAGTAGCTCTGCCAAACACAAGTTACTCACCTGCTTATATTCCTAGTTTTAAATGCCACACACATCATAATCTGCCCTTTAATAGCTCTAAAGTTTCTGAAGAACTATAGGCTACATTTAACCAATTCCTACAACCTTCTGAAAAGAATCAGTCATGTTTTACAGTAACTCACAAACATACATCTCAGTTCTAGGAACCGCATCTAACAACCCCCTATTCTTATCATCTGTTTCTTGTTATCTACCAAGGTCCTGCTCACTTTACCTTTTGCTGTGCGGATAAACACGCTTAGTTCAAGATATCATTCTGCATGCATCTAAAACAAGCAGTGAAAATCAGTAAGCTAACATGCATAGCACATAATATGCTTTCTCAATTGTGCCATAACAATAGTAGAAAATGTCATGTCCGCTTATGCGCTATAATTTTGAATAAAAAAATACTACAACTTTAAAAATTCAAGATACAGCATACCTTTTTCATGAGTTCTTGTTGATGACAACATCCATAAGAACACTGTAACAGGTTTATATCAAGCAGAATTTGTGACATTCAAGAAACAAGGCAGTCGGTGGCCATTACAGTAAATTAAAGGAAGGCCGCACAGTGGGTTTTAAAGTGTTAAAGTTGGTATTGTATGTAAATTGACTAACAAGCATGGCCATTTTTAATAGAACCTACTGCATTCATATGGTTTTATATCAAACCCAACAATTCCAGCAAATGTAATATGCTTACAAATTAGGTATGTAATGTTAACACAAATCATTTCACAAGCTCATTTGTTTATTTGGTGCTTATAGCTTCAACTTGTATCAACCAATGGTGCTTTTATGAAAGTTGATGATTTGTGTGGAACATTTGTGTTGTTGTATGGAACATCTACACATTGGTTTGGTGTTTACAGCTTAAACTGTGTGTAAGATCAGTGCCAATAATTTCCCATGTAATTCAATAGACCTTTATGTCCCATTGAAATGCATTGAGAGGCAGAATGTTTCATATTTGTACAGCGCATGTAGTCAACAAGAATGGCGGAATCGGAATCATCCAACTGAATCGGATATGAATGGAGTGGATGAATGGATTCTATTTAAACAGTTGAGTACTTGCAGTGCGGTTCCTACAAATCCGCAGGATCGGTGTGGGGATCTCGTCACACCGATTCACAACGATTCCGTAATCTAATGTACTTGTCACAGTTATCAGATATACTTGAGATCAAATAACCCGGAAGTGCACTTTAAATGTTATTAAAAATGCCTGTACTTCAACTATGCTTTATTGCTCCATCACTTTTCACTCACACATTGTTTGTAGTTAACAAAATGATGCTGACAGCTCAAATGGCAAATGACTTATTTTATTGCCCATTAACAAAGCATGCAAATAAATAATGCATGGCTACCCAAGATATTTTGTTTGCTCATCCCATTGTCGGCTGTTACACATTTGAGAGGTGAAAAACATTTATCGTCTAACCACTAGTCTAAGCCTAAACTTTTGTGCTATCAGCATTTACCTTGCATTCACCAATGTATCTTCTAATAATCTGTCATTCGTGAGACATGTCAGGGATTAGTAATAACAGAACTCAAGCACTGTCTCACATAACTACACGGTTAGACTATTCAACAACGTCAAGTCGACAAAGAAACCATATTTGGCGAAGATACAGCTGACTAACTCCTGATTATTTTTCTTATATTGTGTGTGTACTGGAGAGAAAGTTGAACCTTGAGAAGAGTTAAGATTTGGGTGGTGCCAGCGTGTGCTTGTCAGGGGAGCTGAGGGTTAGGAGAGTTGCTTCAACCACATATTTGCTAGTGAGAAATAATGCAACTTTTCGCAGATCACGAATGTGTATTATTACTAATAAAACAAGTTTATTGGCCACCAATAACTCTCTTAATGGCTGGCTATCAATGGATTGTCATTACCACAGCATGTGTTTGGGGAAAGAAATGCAGAGAGTTTATCACTTAGGCGAGTGGGTGAAAACGAATGTAGTAAATGTTACGTGCCTGTGTGAGCACATCTCTGGGAAAAGATTGCCACTTATTTGAATCCAATGGTGGCAGCAGGTTTAACAAACATCCCACCTGTGTCCATTTTGTCAGTCAAATCAGCCAACTGTGCCCAGAACATTCCATGCTGTGTAAGTGACTGGAGAAGTTTGGGTTTTCAGTAACTCTTCAGATCACAGTTATTCACATTACATAATTGTAATACCTGGTAAATTCTTTATATACATAATCATACCTGTTCGGTCTTTGGACTCACATTTCTGTCTCTACTCACCTACAGAAAAGAAACATATATGTGAACGTCCTGCTCATTAAATCCGCCTCAGGATTTAGAACTATTGGAACCTCAAAGCTATTCACCAAGCTTAGCGCATTAGGTCTGGAAACCACCCTGTGCAAATGGATGCTGGACTTTACGCTGGGCAGACCACAAGCAATGAGGATTGAAGAAAACACCTCGTCCTCAGTGACTCTCAACGCTGGAGCCCCCAGGGTGGATCCTCGGCCCCATTTCACTGTCTGTTCACCCAGAACTGCGTGGCTCTGCACAAAACCAACTCCGTCATCAAGTTTGCAGATGACACCAAGGTTGTAGGCCTGTTTACCAAAAATGAGGACCCAGCCTACAGGCAGGAGGTAAGCAAACTGGCATCACTGTGACAGGACAACAACCTCTCTCTCATCGTCAGCAAAAGAAAAAGGAGCTCATTGTTCAGAAAGGAGGAGAGATGCCCCAATCCACATCAAGTGGGCTGCAGCAAAGACTCAGCAGTTTTAAGTGCCTCTGCATCTACAGAACCAAGGACTTGTCACGGTTTGTCAAAACCAGGGCACAATAGCAACTCTTACTTACTCCCTTAGGTGGCCAAAGAAATGTGGCATGCCAACGTGGGTCCTCTCCAAACACTATTGCTGCGCTATTGAGAGCATTCTGACTGCATCACAGCCAGAATGCTCTGCACACGACCACAGAGCCCTCCAGCCTAGCGAAGCCTAGCGCATCACTGGGCCATGCTCCTACCCGTCCAGGACATCTTTCTAATTCGTTGCTGGGTGAATACCTGCTTCATAACTGTATTCATGTCTGCCCCATAAGGGTGGGCCGGTACAGTCAGAAGTAGAGGTCCTAAAAAATAAGTCTAATTGTGAATTTTCTAGAGATGTATCGTGCATCCCTTAAGACATAATAGTATAAGAAGTTAGTGTTCAAGCAGAGATTAATACGTCTTGGATTTCCACAAGTAAATCCCCAAAAATGTGTCCAATAATTTTGTGGAGGCGTGCAGTTTAACTTTTAATTATAAAACGCTTCAAATGCTTACTCACTGTTGGATGCAGTTGCAGCTGAAAGTACATGTCCCTCTTCTGCTACACATAGGTGTTCAGAGATGCTACATTATGTAGCTAATTAGAACAGATGGCCTCTCTTACATAAATAAGCAGTTACATTGAAATACTACAGTGTGGGAATTATGTCAGAGACGTCTTCAAGAGTATCCCAAAGAGGTCGCTATCCTTTTTCATGATATTTAAATGCATTTATGCTTACATTGCAGCAACACCCATCAGTTTTCCACTCGGTTCGTCTCGTGGGTTAACACATGAGAGCACGCACGCTTAGATGATGACCTTCATTTCAATGCTCCCAATTCTAGAGTGGGAGTCTCTAGAGTGTGATGACACAGATAAATCCCTTTGGATGATGGCTCCCCCAATCCAGATGACGCTGGACAATATGCAATGCCCAAAGGACTTTTTAGCCACTCGTCTGTGGCACAGTCTGGCCTTGAACCTAGACTGTGGTTGTCAGCTTGGTGCCATACTCTGCCTCAACACCATGTGAAGACTCCCAAAATGGTTACATCTTTGCATAGTGTTTGCTTTGATTCATATGACCGAGTCTACCTAGCATCGAATCCCTTCATGAAACACTTTCCTCACAGCCCACTAAAAGGAGAGGCTATTAACATTTCTACAGCTCTGGTCCTCTCAATACTGTATCTGTCATACTTGACATTTGGGGCTGATGCTTCCACAAGCTGCCTGCCTATTACCTCCACTGGCAAAAAGCAATTGAACGTCTTCAGGAAACTGCTTCATTCTCTCTCCGGGTTTTTCCAACCGCCTTTTAAAATAGCCACATTTCTACATCCTTGCGAAGGAATGTTTTTCAATAAACTGTTGTTTTGTATGATGGCAATGGAAAACTCCACACTGTCCATATTTGAAAGGAAACACACTTCCATTTACTTGAACATCTCTCTGGCCAGTTATTCTGCTCACAGTGACACCACATAGACCTTCAAGTATAGGCCCAAGCATTCGTCGCTTCAGGGAGCTTGTGAACTTCCTGTCCTCAAGCCATGGTCACCAGTGAATGTAATCTCTTAAAGAGGTAATCCCACTGGGCCTTTAAAAGACATACTAAGTCCTTGTACCCCACCACTGCTCCTACACGGCTCACAGCACATTAGAAGCTGACAACTGACCTTTGACCCTAAACTCCAGTCACATACCTGCCACGGATATGTTCTTCTCACACAGCTGGACTCAGCGAAGAAGAGAGGATTACGCCACAGTTGCTTTATAACAAGTTACATATCTGGACAGTCCCAAAAACACCACTTGGCCAATTGCTCACAGACACTTTTTTATGCCCAGTAACTTTGTAGTGTGTGAAATTATATGCCTTGTCTCTTCAGATTTGATGAGATGGTGAGATAATATGTGGCAAACTCATGCTTCAAATGTGCTGTGCAATACCAACATTCTGTGGTGATCTGAAAGAAGCAACAGGCTTTCTTCAGACCGACCATTTGTAGTGTAACCTACGATCCATTCCAAGCGTTGAAAACATAAAATATGGACATATATTTAATGGGTTAAATATAAACTTTATTTGTGTTCAAGTATCTTACATATGTTTAAATTATCTAAGTGTGGTTACACTAATTGTGTATTTTTTAACATTCCCTGTTCTTTCCCAATTTAGATAATTGTAACTATATTTGTAGTATATACAGTGTATATACATTTACATGTAATGTACAGAAAATGTATTAAACATTACATTAGATGAAGTATTTTGAATGTTAATGGCAAGAAAATATAAAGTGAACCGTAGGTCAAATACTATTACCCAAAGTCTTCTTGAATCTAATAATCGATTTTTTATTTATTTAAAGTTGCTTGAATATAATGATTGTACAATCACATTTTAGTCACATAACCTTTATATCCTGAAATGATGAATTGTGTATCTTAGGGGACCAAATGCATTTTAATCAATCAAGTCTCTGTAGTATTGATATTGTGATTGCAGAGGTCTGTAGTCAATGTAACACTGAGGGATAATCGTTACCTGCACAAATATGGCATCACGTTTAATTGGACTGCGTGCCTTCAAGTCATAGACCGGCATTTAATTAATTTACCCTTCATTTGACCATACGGATTCTGTTTTCTCAGAAGAAATCACAAGGATCACAATTATTTGGTGTCGTTTGATATTGTTGATTAATAAAGTAGTTTTGTAATTCATACAGTTTGCTTGAGGTTTGATTTTTCCTGTTAATCCAACAGCTCTGTGATCTCTTTACACACAGATTTAAGAAATAATGCAACAAGGAACAGGTAATGCTCAATGATAGATATGTTGGCACACTATATCACAGACACAATACGGTCACATACCATCCAGTTAATTAAGTGAAAGCAGGCACGGTATAAACAAAATAGCTGTTAAGAAATACATGTATTAATATTCTATTGAAGGTGTTTTACTATTCGTTATTATGTTGCGTGTACACTCATTAATTCCGCTTCATTAAAATGCTTTCAAATCTTGGACACACACACCTGTTCCAATGGCCTACTGCTTTGCCTATAATCATTCATTTGATTTTGCAGATTTCATAGTTTGTACATGTGTATTCATAAGTTGTTTTTCAGTGATGCACACAAGCTTCAGAAGGGCAGTATGAAGGTAGGAGTGTTTTGCTGTTACTATAAGGCAATGATAGCGATTTGGATTTGACGAAATGGCGAGGGGGTGAAATTGTGTAAGAAACAGAAAAAGCAAAACACATTGCTAGATAAACAGCGCTAATATGCTTGTGTCAATGCATTTCTTGGAGTGTCAGGTAACGTTACCGAAGGTAAATCGAACTTTGAGTTTGTTGTGTCTTTTTACCACCCTTGTATTCTCATCATGGTTACACAAGCGTCTCTGTGGAATCCGTAATGTATGTCTGCGTAGTATGGTATTCAAATTTTTGAGAAGGCAAGGTTTTAGGCTAGCTTATTTGTTTAAAACAAGTGTGTGTGTGTGTGTCTAGTGTACTACTTACATCATATATATATACTGGTCTTTAGTGCCACCTATCTGTTCTAGACAGCCATCCGTTGAGTCACTTGAGCTTAATGTGTGATTTTGTAGCATCGTCTAAGTCTATCGCGTGCGAATATCCTAAACCTTTTAAAATAATGGTACAAACTGTTTCTTTATTTTGGTTGTCCTAAGTGTTTGTGAGTGATCGGAGCTTCCTCTAGTATGGAGAACTTAAGCTTGACCACTGGCTTTGTTAATAGCCAGTGACTACCGAGGAAGTGAATGCATCGAGAATAATTAAATAACTCTGGTATAGAGGGAGGTTGAATGGGAGAGCAGGTGATGAGAACCGTCATCCGAATGGAAATCTGACGTGGCAGATGTCTTTTTCACTGCATTTTAGTGCAAATCACGACAAGGGTGGTTGATTAATTTCTAAAGTAGCGGTAATTCTGTTGTCACCAGACAAGTATAAGATCAGTGAGCTGGATGTGTCACTCAAACACTCTCTGTATGTTAATGGTGTAGTTCATTTATGTATTATAAAAGAGACTGGAGATTTCAAAATAATTATGCAGGCATCGTGAAATAAGCCAACTGACTAACAATTCGTTGTGCTTTTTCTTTATATGATTATTGGGGTTTACGACAAACCTTTTTGTTTCCTACTGTACTTCCGTATTTTCATGGTCTTCATTTGGACGTCCAGTACAAATGATATGGCTGGGCAGAGTGAGTAGAGGTTGTGACCTTGCCTGGTTAATAATCAGATTCCATACTTTATATATGCCTCCTATTTTTACAGTGCTGTCAGGTTCATACGTTATAAATGCCTCATATCTTTACAGTGCTGACTGGCTCTGCAGTGGCAGATTTTGGAGGGAAGGAAATGTTCTAAGCTCAGATAATGTCATCCCCAGTATTAGAATATTTTATTTTTCGTGCAAAGCTTGCTTCTGATACTGTAGTCTGATAAGCCGTCACCGATGCCAGCTCTTGTGATGTGCAGTACCCCTGCCCCCTCAACCCCAAACATCTCTACCATTGAAGTGACGGGACAGAGCCGAAAACCAGATGTAGCTGTCTCCAGTGAAGGGAGTCTGATGGTCTTATCTCAGGGACAATGGCTTTAAGGCTGGGAGGTTTGTTCACCTCCATACACTATCTCAGGAAACAGACAGACAAGAGAACAAGGAAACAATATGACAAAAGCTACTGACTAACTGTGCAAAATTCCCAAAGATATTGGATGTTTTAAGAACATTAACTTGTGATCACTCCAATAACTTAGAAATTACAAATGTATTTTACTGGGAAGCAGATTTTTACACTTTGAGCTAGACATCAAACACCTCACCCTCTGAGCACTGATGTGTTGTTTAACTAAATGTATCCATTGTTTTTGACCTCACTCAGGGATGGGTGGTGGATTTTTTCTCCTCCCTTTTTCATTTTATCTTGCAGGCTCAAAGTCAGACCTAATCACGGTCTATAAAATGACAACCTATCTGTTATCAGAGTTAATAAAAAAACTCACTGTGTGTGGGGTCTTAGTGGGAATCAGTTGGGTCAATACTCATTCCAGGCTATAGGATTATTTACAAGGAGTTGTGGGTTTGCCAAACTCATGGGGACAGCACGCTAATTAGTACATTTATTCAGCTTGTTTTCAATTTGAGTGTTACAACAGTTTTGACATTTTCACAGTATTATTTTTTTATCTTTTGGAATGTTTTAGTTCAACCATGGAAAAAAGGTGAAGATACAGCACTGTCTTCATCTTTTAGTTCTGGATTTGTCTAATTACAGTAGAAGAACAGAGGATGTGTAAGGAAATTCATGTGTGTCACTGATTGACCAACAGGCTTTCTTATCAATATCCAGTTACGCCCAGTCGTCGTATTTGAACCAATGACAGAACACAAAGTTGATCTGCTTTTCCTCTTTCTGTACTGGTCTTCCAGTGCATCTGCTAACAATACCCCATGCCCTTGCAGACCTGCCAGACTCTTCAGTGAGAGTCCCAGTTGGTTTCCCACCCAGAACCAGGCCCACTGGATTTCACGCTGGTGGACAACAACTCTAGTATCTGTCCCAACGTTCACCACAGTCTTCACACTGATGGTTTCAACACCAGTTCTGATCAATTGTCCTGTCTTGCATATTCCAGTTCTAGGTTTCCCATCCACTTGTTTGCCTTACTCAACTCCTGCCTTAGGTCCATTAACTTTACCTGCTGCTGGGAACATGCCAGCACAGGTTCTGCCCAGCCCTTGATTCAGTGCCAGCTCTGGATGACAATCAAGCACCCCATGGGAGAGCCACAATCTGCTCAGTGCTCTGGTTTTGTTGTAGCTGAGGATGCCTGGTTGGCCTCAGTTAGATGGCCTCCCCCACCCACCTGGACAATAGCAGCCATACTGATATGTATCTCTCCAACACCTTGATCCCAACTGCATGTTACGCACATGTCACAGAAGGGTGTGGTGACATGGGGCTGCATATATACCCGGTACCCTACGATTAATGGACTTCACAGGGCAACAGGGCACATAGTTGTGCCCACAACAGAAAAAAAAACAGTTTCACCTTGGGAAAATGTACTTCTCACATCTTTGGGTGGCTTTTCAAACCCTATGACATTGGCCATTAAAACTCTCTCTAAAAACCTTCCCTGAACCCTCTCTCAGAGACCAACTGTGTGTGACCTTTAGCTGCAGCACGTAGGCTACCAACCTACAAATCTGCCTGACTTTATTACTCTGCAGACAGCACAGGTGCTCGGGGGATGGCCTTTTGTTGTTCACAACCCACTCTGGCCCCAGCTCTTCACACTTCTGTCCCTGGTTAGTCAGTCGCTAAGGGCAACTCACTACTGACCTATGGCATGTGACATGGGTCAGCCAATCTGTGGCCAAGCCATAGATTAAAGAACCTCACCATCTATAGTTGTTTCAGGAAAAGGGCAAGTTAGGAAAAATTCTGTGAACTGCTTTTCTCCACACTCCCTTAGTGTACATCTGGACCTCTGCACCGTGGACTTCTTACCTGTTGTAACTGTCTTTGAGACCACCACACTACTCACTATTCAGCATCATCACCACTACACTATCAATGTCACTCGCCTCCACAAGGACCAGATTCCTTATGTGCCGGACGGAACACACTCTACAGCCTTCTACCTTGATTGAGTGGACAGGTGATCAAGCCACCACAAGAGTTGCTAGAAAACAAAGAGAAATCTCTGCTTTCAATTCCTTTGATATCATATATTTACTGTTGCTCTGACATTTATTGTCAACTGTGGGACATGCAGACGGGTAAACGGGTGTAAGCATTTTCACATTATGTTCAATCAATTGATTTCAAATCAATTGTAGAAATATAAGGATTATCAATGGAAACAGGGTACACCTGAACTCAATATCAATTGTCATAGCAAAGCAATACTTACGTTGATTAGATTTTTTTGTATACATTTGCAAAACTTTGCCTTGTCATTACAGGCTATTTTGTGTACATTGATGAAGAATTATTTTCATTAAATTAATTTTAGAATGATGCTAAATATGAAAAAAGTGACTTTTAAGCTCCCAAACCCAGACGGTTCTGGCCAATTATTACACCCTCAGTGGAACTCTGATCCACAAGCAGGATTCAAACCCTGGCCTCAAAATAACACAGCTAACTGTGAGGCAGTGACTTTCACTGCCATTCACATGCTTCAACATTTTGATAATTCAGCATATAAACAGAACTAAAAATAACCAGCAATTTACTCAGCCCATTTGTTTAATCTCTTTCAAATTTGAGAATGTCGATAGAAAGGCAACACTCCCTATTTTATCTCAATGGCAAGTAGGTAAAGATCTGAATAGTCACAACTGTCAAAAAAGGGAAAAGGTAAAGTGCTAATCGTCTAACACTGGCACATAAATCGTTTATTAGGACTCAGAACAGAAAAATGCCCATCATCAACATTAAAGAAGCATGCTGTGAGATATGCACTGATCCATGGAGCCCTGCCTAATTAATCTCTACCTCTCTGAGGTGAAGGCCCGCCCCTGCCTGCCTGTACTATTCCAGTCTGAGATTAGCAGCCTTTACTGCAAGTGAGAGACGCTGCTTTGTTATCGGTCATTATTTAACCTGAAGTACTAAGCGCCTGCAACCCCCCCGCCCCAAAAAAAAGGCAATCAGCTTTTGTGAGGTTGACTGTGCATTAATCTTTCTTTTATGAATCACTGCTAAGTTAAATCAAATTATCTTCTACAGATAAAAGAATGTATAGTAAAAAGGAAGAATGATTGGATTAAATGAAATGTGGGCCTTCGGGAAAATAGGCAACAATACATCTGTTTTGAGCTCCGACACAATTCCAAGGCTTGACTGAGGAACATCAAAACAACATCCAACCAGGCACAAGCCAGACTCTTATTTCAACTCATCTCTTTTCAGTATCTGATTGGTATCAAAGCCGCTGGTTCGGAAAATCCTGGGGGGAATCGAAGCCCATTCATTGCAGCAATAGAATGTTGCTCTAATTCTTATTTGACTGACAAGCAGAAATGAGAGAACTGTACTGTCAGCTTACCTTAGATAAGTCCCATTGATCAGCGTCTTGGGGCAACTCCATGTAAACTCTTTGAACTCGGCAGCTAGTGAAAATCACACTGGGAAATGTGCTACAAATTTGCAATTGCATGCTTGGCTGGGGAGTCACTTTTGCCTTAATACTTTTGTGTCTAAACATGTTTACACGTAAGCTACACATTGTATAGAGTTCAAAAGGGCATAGATAATTGTTTGTCTATAGCCCGTAGAAGTGGGAAATAATGTCCTCAGGCGATCTTAGAGAAGATGCTGCAATGCAGACTAAGAAGAGGATAAGAAAAAGGGAATATCTGATCAGTTGCTTGTATTTTAGCACCATGGATAGCTCCCACTCTTTCCCGTTACACTGAAGGAAATTGAGGTGTGAGAGAGTTTGCATGTGTGTGTGTGTGTGTGTGTGTGTGTATGTGTGCGTGTGTCTGTGTCAAACACAGGGTCCTTCTTTGTGTGTCCGTTTGTGTGTGCAAACACGTGCGCACGTGTGTTGAAAAGGCTATAGAATGTTGAACACCGTCTACAGTATATATTTTTTTCGGTTTGGATTCCAGCAGGTCTCCAGCCATGCTGTAATGATTTAAATGGAAAATCTTTCCCCATTAAATCCATAGTCATCCACAGCATACTAAGGGATGAGACACCCTCTGGTTTACAATGAGAGCAGCGCATTGTGATGAAGTCATAAGGAAAAGAAGAAAAGAAAAGAGGACTAGAATGTATTTCTTTGAAGAAAACAAGATGCTGTTGTTGGTCTTAAAGGTACACTACCATTCAATCAGATTTATTTTCATTTATAAAACCCACGGATCAGCCTGTCCAGGGGAGGAGAGCTCCATGGCTGTTATGTGGAGTCTTTTTGACCAGTAAACAGAAAGGTATAAATAAGAATTTTCCATCATCTGTGGTAGTCTTGATGACTATGATCCCATTATTTTGATAGGCCTATCTATGGAGTGAGTGCAATGCTTGAATTATGAGTTTGGTGGTCGGTGTCCTATAATTTTATAATGAGGGCACAGACCAGTTTGGCAGTGATGAAAGTTATGGATGTGTTAAGGAACTGTTCATTATATTTATCTTTTCTACTTATTTTGCCGTTATGTCAGCAAGGCATTGCTGTTACAGCTCATTCAACCCTGCACCTTGTTCCTTCCAAAGCTTAACAGGACCATCATTCACTTTCCAGACACCCTAAATTTACTAATTAAGTACTGACGGTGTGGTACCTAAAAGGTGCCTATCAAGCGAAGTTAACTTGTGGGAGGCAATTCAAGAAACATGGGCTGAAATTTTTCACATTACTTCAGCAAATTGATAGAACTGCAAGGTAGGTGATATATTGAATCGATACTGTTATCGCAATATCACGTTCGCAATATAAAAAATCAAAATGTTGTGGAAAGAATGTGATATTCTGTTTATTTTGTGGAGAGACGTGTCCGTTGGCTGTGTGGGTTGGTTGTGTTCGATTTAGTTCCCGCTTGAAACCGCTATAAAATGATTATGTTCATTGGCCAGTTGCCCTATCACATGTAACTGTGAGCGCAACTCGTCCACTAAACGAACATATCCTATGGAGCATACCACATGCCAAGTGTGCCTAATTCGACAGCATTTGAGTGAAGAGATAGAGACAGTGAAACTTGTCAGAGGAGCAAAAGAAGAGAAAGGACATAAAAGTAAGAAGATGAGTGAGGCTCAGAGAGACAACGAAACAACGTCGATCGAAGAGGAAAAGTGGCCAAAAAGTTACTTGATAGACTGTAATAGTAATTTTGATCCACGTCACAAAAAGTATTACAGAAGTGTAATTCTAAACAGGGGCGTAGGTTTGATTTCATAAGTGAGGGGGACAAACACTGCCGTAGCATGGTGATGCCGGGCCACACTTTGTGTAGCTATTTTGCAGTCCGTATCTATGCGATGATTTGTTTTTCACTGCGTGCAACATTATTAGGCAAGTGAGTATTCTGATTGTATTATTATTTCTATGCACATTTTCCAACACCAAACCATATTAACTTGAATACTCATTGGATTGAATAATTTTCAGGTGATTTGTATTTGTGTAATGAATGAGGGTGTGACAACAGTGAATAACACCTATTAAGGTGCGCATAATTATTAGACAGCTTCATGACCTCTGAAAAGAGGTATTTTAAAATACCTTTCAGACGGATGCAACACTCTTGAAATTGCTAAACTATTGAGGCGTGACCACCGGACACTCAATCGTTTTGTTGCGAATAGTCTAGCAGGGTGCAAAAAAATGCATGGAGAAGGAAAGACGCAAATTAACTGCAAAAGTTACTTGAGAATAATTAAACGTGAAGCTACCAGGAACCCATTATCCTCCAGTGTCATCATATTCCAGAACTGCAACCTAACTGGAGTGTCCAGAAGTACAAGGTGTCATGTGCTCAGAGACATGGCCAAGGTCAAGAAGGCTGAAAGAAGAGCACCACTGAATAAGATTCAAAAGTTGAGGCCTATTGACTGGGCAAAGAAATATCTGAAGACAGATTTTTATGGATAGATGAAATGAGAATGACTCTTGATGGACCAGATGAATGCGCCTGTGTTTGGATCACTAATGGACACACGGCCCCACTTCAATGAGGTGCCAGCAAGGAGGAGGAAAGGTACTGATATGGGCTGCTATCATTAACAATGAGGTAGTTGGCCCTTTTGGGTTAAATGTGGACTGAAACGCAACTCCCAAACCAACTGCTAGTTTCTGGAAGTTACTTTCTTCAAGCAGTGGTACAGGAAGAAGTCCTCAACATTCAAAAATGCCCATAACTTCATTCAGGACAATGCTCCATCACATGCACCCAAGTTCTCCATTGCTTGGCTTGCCAGCAAGGGCCTAAAAATCTTGTGAACCCTTCTCAAACGTGAGATTTGCAGTCAGGGAAGACAATACACCCCTTTGAACAACATTTGGGAGGCTGTAGTTGCTGCATCATCGAAAGTTAATTGTGAACAGATCAGGAAACTGACAGGCTGCATGGATGGAAGGCTCATGGCTGTATAAGTACATTACAATGAAATGCAGTTAGCATCTAACCAGAAGTGCAAATAGAAGTGGGCAGAAAATGTATTAAGTACACTGTATGTACAAGGGGGATGTATAAATGTGCAATAAAGCCAAATGCAAGTGCAAATGGCCGTTGTGAACCCCAATTCGCAGCATGCGGCTGGTATTCTAAGTTGGACAGGGTTGACAGGTCTGCTGTACCACCAGTACAACATGTCCCGTTCTGTATACATGGTCTTTATTTATTTATTTATTTATTCATGTTGTACCAGTCCAATATGTCTGTCAGTTGAAATAAACCCTTGTGTTGTAAGACTGTTATTAATCTATTTTGATAGATACTTTATGTTTTTACATACATTTAAGAATATTGAAATAAATCCTGATATCGTAATATTCATGATCAATATCGCATTATCACATTTTGTCAATATCGTGCAACCCTACTGCAAGGCTGTAATTGCTGCAAATGGAGAATCATATGACAAAAGGCAATGTTGGAAGGACAAAATAATAATTAAATACAATAAAATATCACAATTACTGTATCTCCTCTTCATTTTGCTATTTCCTAATCAAACTAATTTCATGGAAGTTTTCATGGAAAACAAGGACATTTCTAAATGACCCCAAACTTTTGAACAATAGTGTATTTATATTTTTTGGCATGTTCGGAATTGTCCATTTTCTCGCATGACTTGAACTGCATCTGGGCCCCCCAGATGGCGCAGTGTTCTGAGGCACTCTTTCATAGCACTGCGCTGACCACCACAGTCTAGGCTCAACAACATTGTCTGTTGGGCTTCATAACCAAGACCAGTCTGTCAGTTAATTTAACCAGCAGAATGAGGGCTTGATTGGTACTGCATTCGGGGCTTGATTGAATTTAGTCATTTGTATTTATCTGTTCCTTTTTGATCATGCATAGAATAATGCCTAGGTGATGTCAGAACTATCTTGTAAGGAAGCTGTATGCTTAGTATTAGGTACTCATTTATTTTACAATGTGAAGTAAATATGACGTGCCTATATAATTCAATTCTCAGACCCATTCTTGCCATTGACTTTCAGGCAAATATTGTTTAATTTCTTGAACATTGGAGTCAGATAACTCTTTAATTGACTTTGTTCATTACATTGCCAATTCTTAAACATGTCACATATAAAATATGCACCTAAAATATACCTTCCCTGCACTACAATGTAGTTACATGTGTAACATATTGGGCTGAATACTGAACATGTTTAAAAAAAAATCCATAAGGAATAAAACATTAAACAGAACGTTAAGGCATGTTGAATAATTCCAAGATAACGTTATGCTAATAAATCACAAAACAAATCTGCTTCTTAATGCCCAAAAGTGCAAATTTGTCCATTTAGCAGGAAGTTTCCCTTTATAATTTCATAGCAACCTAACTAATTGCATTATTTGCATGTCATTTGCATTGATTGTATCATGACACAGTGTTTTGTCCATTGTGAATACTTCCACTAGAGACACATAATATTGGTATCATGTCTCCTCCCACTGTGTCTCTTCGTTCTTGTTAGGTCTTCATGCATTTATGTCAGTTTCGACATCTACAGTGCAGCCATTCATCATGCCTGTTCAGCACAATGCTCCCTATCATTAAATAACCTTATCGCTAAAGCTTCCAAGAAATCCACAAGCCATAACCAGAAAATATCAGATTTGTATTCAGGTGTGTATGTCTCCTTCTGATTTATCCTCATGAGAAGTCAGTCAAAAGTATATGAATTATTTTAATAGCTTTTTTTTATGCCCACTTCGTGATTATGACCATACCCCATCACAACAACTCCCAACTGGCTTGGTATGGTCGATCAGGAAGTGTCCTCCTAAGCACATCCTTGCCCAGCCATTCTGTTTCTTATCAAACTGCTCCAGTGGAGGCTCCTGATTGGCAAAGTGGTAGGTGGAGTAAGTGGCAGAGGTATTGTTTTATTCATATTTCAACAGAAGGCATCCACAATTAGCTGAGGTTCCAAGTCTTCGACACTTCCCAGCTATATGCTGTCTGAAACTGCCTAATCACTCATTCAAGTAGAATTTGATGTTAAAGTATAAATACATCAACTATGACTGACATATATATAAACAATGTACATACCTCTTCACATTATCTTCACATTATCCACATTATCCTTACCTCAGCCAGGTCATTGTAAATGGGTTGTGGATGGGTATTCCAGCATGACAATGACCAAAAACACACAGCCAAGGCAACAAAGGAGTGGCTCAAGAAGAAGCACTTTAAGGTCCTGGAGTCCCATAGGAAGTCTGTGGAGGGAGCTGAGGGTTCGAGTTGCCAAACGTCAGCCTCGAAACCGAAATGACTTGGAGAAGTTCTGCAGATAGGAGTGGGACAAAATCCCCGTTGAGATGTGTGCAAACCTGGTGGTCAACTACAAGAAACATCTGATCTTTGTGATTGCCAACAAATGTTTTGCCACCAAGTACTAAGTCATGTTTTGACGAGGGATCGAAAAATAATTTCTCTCATTAAAATGCAAACAAGTGTAAAACATTATTTTATTGTTATTCTGTCTCTCACTGTTCAAATAAATCTGCCATTAAAATTACAGACTGATCATTTGTTTTTCAGTGGGCAAAGGTACAAAATCAGCATGGGATCAAATATTGGTCTCTCTCACTGTATAGCCATTTTTCCTGCAACTAAGACATCAACTCTGAGGACAGAATGTTCACTTGCTGCCTTATATATCCCACCAACAGACAGGTGCCATGATAACGAGATTATCAGTGTCATTCACTTCACCTGTCAGTGGTCACAATGATATTGCTGATCTGTGTATATACAGTATATATACACAGAGCTGCATATACATATACTGTATATATGTATATGCAGCTCCGGAAGAAATTAAGAGACCACGGCACCTTTTTCTTTCCTTTCCAAAAAGGTTTTGAGTGAGGAACAGAGGGACTATGTATATATATATTTCTAATATGTATCTGAAAAGTCAGAGCAAAGTTAGGACACCACACTGGTAATATACAGTACTCATATGTATGTTTTTATTAGTAGCGCTTCTTTATGCACATACATAATATGAATAACAACACTTCAGCACCCTATCCATTTAGTTTCTATACATGCAAGAGTCCAGAACATTGCACACTTTATTTTTCTCTGACATAGGATCGTCTGCTGCCTTTCTAGTCCTCATAGATAGAAGGACCCCATTCAGTCAGATTTCATTCGATTTAAGGTAGCCAATATATCTCGCTATTTAAGGGTTCCTAAAAACTATAGTCAATCAATCAAATCAATCAAATTTATTTTATAAAGCCCTTTTTACATCAGCAGTTGTCGCAAAGTGCTTTCACAAAACACCCGACCTTAAACCCCAAGGAGCAAACAACTGTAGTGTTGAACTTCAGTGGCTAGGAAAAACTCCCTATGAGAGCCAAAATTTAGGAAGAAACCTAGAGAGGAACCAGGCTCCGAGGGGTGACCAGTCCTCTTCTGGCTGTGCCGGGTGAACATATTAAGAGTCCAAGTTTTAATAGTTCAATGCATGTGGGCTAATCCCAGCGTCCATTCAAATCCAGCCTAGATGAGGGGCATAACCAGATGGTCAAGGACAGGGACAGACATCGGGAA
>JACXGJ010001797.1:0-26330 GCA_016801105.1 Esox niger
ACAGAGTGCTGGGGAGGGAGACAGAGAGAACTGCATGGAGAGGGAGACAGAGAGAGAGGCAGGGAGAGGGAGACAGAGAGAGAGGCAGGGATAGGGCGAGAGGGGCAGGGAGATGGAGAGAGAGAGAAAGGGAGGGAGAGAGAGAGGCAAGGGGAGGGAGACAGATAGGGGAGGGATAAGGGGAGCAGGACAGAGAGAGCAGGGGGGATACAGAGAAAAATGCAGAAAGAAATACAGACAAGAAATTTAAAAATATGCAGAGATACAGAGGTAAAGAGAGACCTATATGTAGACAGATAAAAAGACAATGCGAGAAAGTGAAAGAAAAAGACACTCCAAGACAACCCCCTGCCATCTTGGGAAAACAGCTAACATTGGATTAGCCCCTCCAGGGAGGGGACCAGGTCTTCAGCTCAACAAGACCATCCCGACTGTCTCATTGGATGTTTGGGTACTCTGCCTGGTTGCCGTGGGTACAGAATGATAGCGCTGACAACAGAGGAGATAGAGAAGACTTTCTCAACTGGGGACCCGGAAGCAGCGCTGGCAGAGAAAAAAAGCTCCCATCACGGGTCCATCCCTGGTCAATCCTGGGTTCATCTCAGGTCCATCACTGGTCAATCCCCGGTTTATTTCAGGTCCATCACTGGTCCATCCCTGGTCAATCCCCGGTTCATCTCAGGTCCATCCTGTGTCCCATCCCTAGTACATCCCTGGTCAATCACAGGTCCATCCCTGGTCCATCACAGGTTCATCACTGGTCCAGCACTGGACCATCCCATGTCCATTACTGATCCATCCTTTGGCCAATCCCTGGTCCATCCCTGGTCCACCCCCTATCTAGCCAGACCTTATCAATAGATTGTAACTGACACAAAGTTAATTGAAAGAAAAGGGCAAAGAACATATTCTCCCGCTGCAAAGAAAACACTTCTCTGTCACTCCCTTTATCCCACTTTTCTCCATCCTCTCTCCTTCACATTTTCTCCTCTATCCCTCTCTACTTTGCTCCCTTTGTCCCCCTGTCTTCCATTGATTCTAGTCACTGTTCCACTGTCCTTACCATTCTCCTCAAGGAGAGACAGAGAGAAAAAGGGAGAGAAAAGGTAAGAGAGGTTGGATATATTAAGCTTTTGGTGGAGATAAGCGTTTCTCCATCATTTACTGCTGACCTGTGAGTTGCCTCCATAGGGATCTGTTCTAAAGGTGTGCACTATATAAAGAATAGGGTTCCATTTTGTTTATCTTTTCACTATATCCAAGGCTTCTATTAGTCCCCCCACCACACTGAATACACGTTTATATGTTGACTACATGCTTTTTACCAAATTATCAGGTTGGTGGGGTGGCGAGGCTAAAGACAGACATCCAAATATTATGTAAGTGTTAAAGAACCATATTTTTATGCGTCTTACTTTCATGATTTTTTCATTCTTCCTCTCTTTCTTTTCCTGCTTTTCTATTAGGCCCTCTCTTCCTTCCTCTTTTCATTCCTCATCTCCTCCTCTCTCAATCCCTGAAACTCTCTTTCTAATATTATGCAATTCCATTTCGGAGAACATTACTTAATCCTAGAAAAACCTTTTCTCTAGAGGAGTGAAACCTTTTTCATTCTTCCTCATTTTCATTTTTTTCTGTTAAGTAATTTCCCATGATGCATTCATTGCTTGTACATCATACTAATTCACTGGATTGGAAGAAATAAATAATTTTATGTTAAATTTATCTCCTATGCTGGATCTCACTTCTCACAGGCATCATTGGAATTCATCATTCACAACCGAAGGTAACAAAATCCCTCTCTCTTTCACCCTTCTCCTTCTCACCTCCTCTCTCTCTCTCTTCTGTTTGTCTTTGCTCTCTTTTACCTATCTCCCGTCTGTCCCAACTATCTTTCTTCCCTCAATCTCTCTTTCCATGAGATCCTGTCTGATGACCAACAGCTATAGAAGTGAAGAATTAGTGATTTAAAATTTGTTTGACACTGAGGCATTTATCCACTCAATTAATAATATTAATTCTAGCTTTTTCAATTCTTCCTCTTCACTATGTATCACTTCCTTGTGACTTAATGGAGCTTAAAAACAAGTTCTCCAATTCGAAATCCCTGCTAAAAACCATTAGAGTGGTAAAATCATCCCTTTTCAAACTACCAAAACATAATAAAAAAATGACATTATAATTAATCCTTATTTATTTTTTGAAACCTTTATCCTATCTTCCGTTATACCGAATTAGTGATGAATGACCTGCTTCATCAGCAGACGTGAGACGGTGGATGTCGTCACATGTGCCTTCAGATGCAGCTCTTATCCCAGTGCTCACTCAACCAGGAAGTCCAGACCTAAATCATAACACTACGGAAGGAACGCCCTCTCCAGACCTCTACCTCGACTGAGTTCGCAGAGAACCATGCCCTCACAAGGCACTGCCACCGTGTGATGAGCCATGATATCCGTATTTGATGCTAACCCCACAAACCTGAATGCTGCTGGCCAAATGCACCTGGGATCATTTGCAGACGAGGTTCAACAGAGAGGCCCAGTATTAAATGAATTTCCAGACGAAATGTAAATTCGCCCCTCCAAATTGGAGAAGTGTGGGGGGCTGCCACATTGGGCGCCCAGGGCGCAATTAGGGTTAAATATTAGTCCAGGACAGAACGACAGAGTTTTTACCTTGCTGGCATGACCTTATGGTTTCTGGTCACATGGTCTAACTGCAAGCATATCTGCCCCAAAAAGGGCTGTGTATGTCTTTCTGATGGTTGTTGAATATTGACTGTCTCCCCTTTCCTGTTGTCCTCTCCTCCCGTCTCTTCTCACCTACTATTCTCATCGCCTCTCCTACAGATATAATGCTCTGAAGTTGATTGTTAGTGATTGTCCACACTAGAAGCTGTAAGACGTCTTGTATTTAATGCCTCGCTGCCCAGCGCAGCTGTACAAATCCAGACAACAGTTGGCTGGCAGCTCTTCTGATTGGTCAAAGAGGAAAGGCATTGGAAGAGCAGTGATATTTTCTGTTTGTATAAGTGTTGTTGGGTGGATGGATGTGGCTGGATGTGTCACATGAATGATCTCCTAAATGGATCGGTGCTAAAGTTTCACGAACAGCTACTTAAAAAATAGAGACGCACTTTCACTGATGTGCTGTGCATACACAAAGAGACAAAGAAAATACAGCCTTTTGTTCCCAAAAATCTGGTCCCCGAAATATGAAAACTAATGACACACGAACATTCCTCTTCCCTGTACAGTAGCAGGCAGCGTTCGGGGTGAATTCCCCCACCCCCTCTCTACTCAGACAGATCACTCAAAACACAAAGCAAAAAGAAAGGGCCTGAGTTAGCTCAAATGTAGACTGACAGGCCCTACCTACCTTAGTGGAGCAGCCATGTTTCCACTGAGAAGACAAGCTTCTGTTTGATACTGACGGCAGCAGACTCAGCTAGTTTCCCTCTGCTGGGGCTAGCGTAGTAGGACGAGTGCTGGGACGAGACTGTCACACACACACACACACACACACACACACAGAGACACACCAAACTGTCCCAGTCAACCTTTTATTTTGCATCGAAAGAGAATGGTCTCAGGAATTAAACCACAGCACGCCTATGATTTTGTCAGCTTTTATGTTCTTTTAGGAGCCTATTTACCATAGACCAAGAAGTGTTAGGGTACTGGAAGGGTTTTAACTGTTTAAATCTGTCTGTGTTAGGGTACTGGATGGGTTTTAAATGTTTACATCTGTCTGTGTTAGGGTACTGGAAGGGTTTTAACTGTTTAAATCTGTCTGTGTTAGGGTACTGGAAGGGTTTTAACTGTTTAAATCTGTCTGTGTTAGGGTACTGGATGGGTTTTAACTGTTTAAATCTGTCTGTGTTAGGGTACTGGAAGGGTTTTAACTTTTTAAATCTGTCTGTGTTAGGGTACTGGATGTGTTTTAACTGTTTAAATCTGTCTGTTTTAGGGTACTGGAAGGGTTTTAACTGTTTAGACCTGGCTGTGTCAAGACACTGGATGTGTTTTCACTGTTTAGACCTGACTGTTTGTAGAGAGAGGGGGAAAGACAGAGAGAGAGAGAGAGAGAGAGAGAGAGAGACAGCAAGAAAGATAGCAGGAAAGAGAAAGGGAGGAGAGAGAGTTGGGGAAGAGAGAGAGGAGGGGTGAAAAGGGGGTGTGGATGGGGGTGAGAATGGGAGGTACAGAGATGGCACAAGGAGGGGCCGGGGTGATTTGCATATAACCTTGCTCAACACATACACATACACACAGACGGGCAAACGCACACGTGCACACACACACAAACGGCAAGTAAGCACTTAGTTGAATGGTCCATTGCTTGTGTATTCTGTTCATTACAAATAAAAGATGAAACCAAAACACACAAGAGAACCCATATTTCCCACCAAACGTCACAAAACAGCCGTCCAGTAAATGCCACCCTGTACGTCGCTATTTACTCTATACTTGAAATAGTACCATCCCTGGAGCAGGACTGTTTATTTAATCTTAATTTATTCATAATTATTCACTAATTAATGCGAGAGAAAAGCCCTGTTCGTTAATTCATCATCTCGTGTATTTGCTGACTCCCGGAGCTAGGGAAGCATTTACACAACTTGTACTATGTCTGCCTTCTGTCCCGGACCTTAGGGGAACTAGCATGTCTGCTGCATGTGTGTGTGTGTGTGTGTGTGTGTGTGTCTGCCTGCTGTCCAGCGCCCGGGGAGCCAGAGGAGGACCAGAGGAACCGTCTGGAGAACTAGCTGATGAAATGGAGTGTGAAATCCAAGCTAAATGTTCTTAGGGATGGAGACTCGCTACACCAGACCCACCAGACGCTACAATACTGCAAACAGCTCAGCAGCACCATTGGAATTCCATTATTTGTAGCCTAAACGTTGAATGCTATACTCACCAGTGAAGTAGCATGCAAAGATCCAACGGGTGGTGCAGTCCAATAGACCACAAACAGCCACTTGGCTATATTAACGTTATAAATCAATTATGACCTCATCATTACCTTGTCCTAAATGGCGTATTACAAATCAATATAACTGAAATGGTTGTGCAAGTGACGTGTATATTCATTTTGGTTTAAGACAAGATATGGACACTAAATGATAACCTTCCCGTTCACAGAGCAAGCGTGCGACTCCGTTCCTCCAGCATTACTCCACGCTCTCTTCATCCTTTGTGTTGTTGGCCGTCTCGTACATCAAAGCACATCTCCATGTCAACTAGTCAGAAGAGTCTGGCACATATGATAGGCTGAAGTACGCTGCCGAGGGGTCCGGCTCTACGCTAAATCACCCCGTCATCAGCCCGACAAGGTTTTCTAACTGCACGGTTAAACTGTCTGCGTACTGCTGAAGACAGCAGGACCGGGCAAGAGGGAAGAGGAGCGAAAAAGGTAGGAGTGTGGAGTAATGAGGAGAGGACGAAACGTGCGATAAAATGCTTCTCTGCTTCACTCAGCCAGCGTGGCAAATTCTACAATTCATGAGGACGCTTGGGCTTACAAATAGCTTAAACATTCTGCACCTCACGGACGCACGTATTAAAACCAGCCGTGCAGGGCACAAAGACGAAACGGAACAAAAAGATTGTGACCTCCCAGGCTAAACTAAACCAAAGTCACCAATTGTTCAATTAGTCTGTCTTTGTTTTAGCCATATGAAACTGATGAAGACTCCAGTGAATTATATCATATGCTTGCACTGACAGAACTGTCATATTGAGACATTGACATCGGTTGAAAATGTCTCTTTCTATTCACATAGCACCGGGCAACTTGGCCGGTTCAAACTGGTGCGCCAGCAGGTGTTCAGTGCTGTTAATTTACAATCTGTCGCGAAATGTCCAGAAAGCCGCACGAGACCTACAGGAGAGACCCCTGTAGCCTAGAAACGAGTCACTCTGGCTGCCTCGTGCGCACACAACCCGTCCGCAACAATACAGACGTGGCTCTGATAATGTCACGGGACCGCTTGGTTTGCCTACTGATAAATTGAGATGAAACGAGACGAAGCGTCCACCATGATCAGTTAATTGTTTTATAAACAGAGCTTTTATCCGGTTTAACCTTGAAGGTCTAATTGATTAAGATTGGTGGAAGAGAGCCTCACAGAATAACAAACGCCTGCGTAATTGCCTACGCATATGTTCGGTTAAAACTGAGCCCAAAAGAAAGAACTTGTCAGATGTAGGCTGCTAGCTAATCCTACATCTCACATACGTAATTAACATAATGCCTCATTATGTGAACATAAAGGCCTATATATAAATGGTTTTCATCTTCCACAATAACGCAGTGAACTTGAAGCGCGGCCAAACAATAATAAGTATACACTGAACTCACCAATGCAGGTAAATACTGCGAGGAACAGCCAGCAAAGCATAACGAGCGTGTCGGAGCTGGATCTCCCGCGGACAAAGGGAGTCAGGTGTAACAGCAGCATCTCCGCTGTAAGCTGTTCGCACTTCTACTGTCTCCGGTTTAACTTTCAAAGGCGAGGAGATGGGTAAAATGAGCAGTGGTTTCAGAGCACTGGTTTGTGTGGCCGGTTGGGTTCTCCTCCAGACGGATCTTTACGAGGTTAATTAATACCGATGCCTTAAAGTCCTGACGGCTCAGCAGCAGCAAGCATCGTGGTCTACCACCTTGGCCATTACATTGGTATCCCCGCCAAGCTGCGCGTCTTGGTTGCTTTAGAAACAACCCTGCATCACAGGTGTGGTAAACACACTCAGCTTTCTTCCTTCCTTCCTTATTTTGCACTCTCCTCTCTTCGCAGTAGCTTTCCAAAGCCGCTATCCGTTTGAAATTCAGAAGCAGGACAGCGCTAGAATGTGTTTTATGCCTCGCTTGTGTTCTCTTCTATCCTCCTTCTGAAAATAATTCCTGCAACCGACAGGGAAATAGTATAAATTGGCTTGAGAGGAAGAACATCTGCTTCCACAGCAATGCAGGAGTGGAGAGAGCATAGAGGTACAGGAGAGAGAGCAGAGCGAAGTGGCAAAACCAGAACTGGATCAGAGTCCTCAGAAGGAATGGAGTGACCTTATGATCTCTATAATTGTCCTTTTCAGTAATACAATCGATTAGGATATACGATTAGGATATTATAAATGGGAACCCGCCTAGTTCCCTGCGATAATTTGGAAATGTTCAAAAGTTCAAAATATTTTATCACACAAGTAATTTCCTATTTTCGATAGACATTATTATGATGTGTAAAGGCATAAGGAATGCATAATTTGTTTGCGGATGAAGTAACCGTTTTACCCTTTCCATGTTTATTAATTAATAGTATTCATATGACGCTGTGCATAACAGACGTTGATAGATGGGATATCATTACGCTATGTAATATCGAACAGCACTTTGTATGCAGATACATGCCCTAGCTGCGCTCTTTAGTCAAGGATTGAATACATCAGTCCACAATCCTAAAGTGTAACACTAATATCAGTCGTCCACTCCTAATATGATAGTGTATTCTTGGTTTGGGTAATCCTTGTTGTCAGCAAACAGGGGGAAAGATACAAAAACTTAGCAGAAATAGTTTATGCTTGGTGTCGGCAGTAAGACAATGGTAAATTAAAATCCTGCTTGCAATATTCACAAATTAAACTGGAGAAAACAATGGACTCGATGTATTTGGAGCCAATGGATTTTTCCATAGGCCTAATTGGTCATACAAAAGAGAAGTGTCGTTTTTTAGGAGTGTAGTTTGATTGCTTCACTATTATTCCCAACAGGTTCTAATCCAAGTGTCCTTTCATTGCAGTCGATTGGCTAGCGTTAACATGGGAGTGTTTTCCAAACAGTTGTCTGCAGTGGAGTTCCCTAAACCAGTCAGAGCATCAAAACTAACGACGAATTTTCTAAATGTTGCTGACTACACATTTGGGCTCTGGTCTATATCGTTTTGACACGTTTTGTGATGCTATGAAACTCATTTCCGTTAAGAAATTAACCCATGCTCTAACATGGTACATGGGTGACGGGAACAACATGCGTTACCAAAAATACTTTTTAGAAGTTGTGACATCCACATTAATTGCTCTTGATGGGTCACTCGAAATTACATATCAATTATTTAAAAAATAATATCTAATGTAATTTACTTTCAGTAACGTCAATTTCTTTTTTATATCGTGAGTTTTAAATACAATTCACTTCCGGCAATGATTGACTTCAGTGTGAATAGACCCGAACCTACAGTCTGACCAAAGCTTTCATTATTGGTTGAGCTCTGTTTCTGTTATTTTTTTTCTTCGTTTTTTCACTCCCGCAAATCTATCACATAATCACCAAGAAAGTGCAGAGTCTTCTGCATCACATTGGTTAATTAGATGGTTCAGTGTATACAGATCATGCTTCCTCTATATGGACGACAGCTATCACAGGCTGTAGCTTTTTAAGAAATATTCAAAGGGAATGAGATAAAGACTGTGTATGAGTGTGTGTGTTTGTTTTGATGTGTCTAGGACAACTGTCATATAAAGTCATTAATCCTGTCTGTCCATAGAGCAAGGTTGTAAAGGTCACAGTGTGTGCGACCTGGAAGAAAGATATATGGGAACAGATTAGGAAATAGAACATAGAACAGACAGGGTTATGGAGCACAGAACCGACAGGGTCATTGAACACAACATACTGGAGCAGAGAATACAGAACAGACTGCGGCATTGACCACAGAACAGACTGGGAGATGGAAGAGAGATCCCACAGGGTACACAGAACAGACTGGATTATGGAATTCAAAACTGAAAGGAGCATGGAAGATAAAACAGACAAAACATTCTGATAATAAAAACCACTACAGTAACTGCTTATGACCTTGTCATTGCCTCGCACTCACACACACACACACACGCACACGCACACGCACACACAAATGACACAGTAATCTAGTGAAGTGTATGACTCAGCCTGGTTCACTGCTGAGGAGAGGATGTCCATGATGCTCTTTTCCATAGTCTCCTAATCTGCTTCATGTTATATTAAACTGGTGTGTGTGTGTGTCCTTTATAACGGCACTACTGCCCCGCTCCAATAAAACAGTGTGTGTGTCCCAAATGCATCCTAGTTGTCATTTAGTGCACTTCATATATGATCCAGAGCAGGGCACTCCATAGGGAATAGGGTGCCACTTAGGACAAATGCTAATCACGTTTAATCCTATTTGTTTCTGTGAATCATGTCTATTACGTGCGTGTGGTTTTGTGTGTGTGTGTGTGTGTGTGTGTGTCTGTGTGTTTCTCTCTGTGTGTTTCTGTGTGTCACGTCTGTAGTGCGGACATGAGCGGCTGAGTCAGAATGCTAGGTTAGCTGCCACGGTAACTGTTGTTAACACAGTTTTGTAGAGGCGTTGTCACCTTGCTTGTGATCTGGAGAAAGGCTTTAGTTCACTGCTCAATGAGGTATTGACTGCTCAATGAATTTAATTAAAGATGTAGTGTTTAGCAATGTGATCATGTTTTTTGTTGAGTGTTGTTAAGATAATGCTCAGTTTTTAAGTCAATGTCAGAATATTTTGTGTTCCATTAAGTTACAGCAATTTTTAATATTAGGTACATTTGGGGTAATTTTTTATGTTGAGTCATAACATAATTCAGTGTTTAGTGAAGTATAGATTGTATAGGATACATGCAAATTAAAACATTCTTTATATTATTAAAATTGGTATCATAATTATTTTCACTTGTTCTGTGATGGTAGGAGATTGTTGTGTTGTATGTAAGTAAATGTATGTCTTTCTGTAAGCTGAAGCAATATTGACGCAAACAATTTTCATGAGACTGCAAAGGCTCGGGGCCTGGTCCTAAATATTCACAAACAAAAGTACAGCTAGTGGTCTCTCCCAGCTCTTTAGGGACTTGGCACTTTCAGTTGTTCATCGATTTGTGGTGGTTGTCTTGGATGGTGTAATTAATTTTCCTTCCGTCATTAGTTCGAGTTACAATATCCATACAGAAATGTGTCCCTCACCCACTCGCTCTCTCTCAGAGACACACACACACACACACACACACACACACACACACACACACACACACACACACACACACACAGAGTATTCCTTGGTTCATCCATTTTTAAAAAACATCACTGTCACCAATCATGGACCAGACCTACTGGTCTATACGCATAAATAAAAACATGAGCCTAATTTGTATGTTACACGCTCAATGCTTCAGCCTTCGTTGTTGTTGATGTTGTTGTTTTTGTCTCCACATTAAACTGCAGCAATTAGTCTGAAAACGTAATCAAGCCACTAACGACATTAGATTCCTCCGGTTCAATAATCATCGACCGAGGAGAAGGTGTCCAGTTTGAAATTAATATTATATTTTATATTGTTGTGTACAAACCACGAATCAGGGCATTTCCCTAGAGGGAGGGATGGTGCAACTCAAAACACTACTGGGTGGGTCGTAGATGGCAACCTACTCCCTATGTCGTGCACTACTTTTAATCAGGGCCAAGGGGAGACAATTCATGGTCGAATGTAGTGTTCCACATTTAGGAACTAGGGTGGCATTTGGAACTTACATATTGTCTGTGTCCCTGTCTGTTAGTCAGAGAGAGACTAATGCACAGAATCGAAAAGAGAGAAAGGAATGGAAAAAAGAAAGAGATAGATAGAAGTAGGTGGTGAGTAAAAGGATGAGGAATAGAAAGAAAAATACAGTAAGGTATAGAAATTGAGCTACTGTAGTGAGGGTGTGAGATGAAGCATTCCCAGATATCTGAGGGTGGGCCAACAAAAATGTGGATTGGACAAAATTAAAGCACTCAAATCATAATTCTATTATAATTAAAAGCATACCATTAGACTAGTTTACTGTAGTCCTACTAATCAACACAACAAACTGCTGATACCGCACAGTAAGAAAAAATGGACTCAACATTCCTGTCTGCCTTCTTTCTGGAAATCCTCTCAGCTAGTCAACCAATATGAAAAATATTGTTGACCATGGTGGTATTCATTAAATATATATAAAAAATACTATTCTATGGACTAAGGGCTATTCATACTAATTTGCCATAGCAATATTTAAACAGTGTCTTAATGACAATATGAATCACATTTTCCCTCAGAAAAGTGAAAGTGTATGAGTGATAGGTAACAGTTGTTTTTAAACAGCACCGACACTGTTTACCAGGGCTGTCAGTCACTTTAATCATTGCAAAAAAAGTAAATGTGTCAACACTACAATGAAAGGTTGATTTAATCGTGACCTTTATACATATGCATATTAAAATATTTTCTCATTTAATCTACTTTGTTTTGCCAGAGTCAAAGTTGGACTACAAGATAACAGGTCTTGGTGTTGAAATGACCACTGGCAGGCATCATATTCCAAACTGCATCATTATTGCTCAGCCTTTAAAAAAACGGTTTAATTGCCACAGCGATGTAATGGACCATCACTTCCTCTGTTTCAGGACCTGGGGTGTATCTGAAAAAAATGTGCGCAAATATTTGATGAGCAAATTCACCAAGATGTTGCATGTCAAATCACACAATCATAACAGGACATATACACATTCTAGTGTGAGCTAAGTATGAATTTCAATAATCGAAATGCATTATAGAACTGGAACCTTATGGAAAACAAAAGAAAGAGCATCAGGAAATTATTGCGCATTATTATGTTACTTTGCAGTTAACATTTTTTCTGAGACATTTTTTGGGAATGCCTTTTATTCTACCAGTTGACAGTTATCACATTAGCATAATTGCTAACGGCAAAACAAAGTGTTAGGCCAACAAACAATGACAGACAGGGGCCTTCCTTCACTTCCTCTTCAGAAAGTAGAAATTAATGAATCACTGATGCATTTCATTCATGTCTTAGAATTCAAAGTTTACTTGATGAACTACAATGTGGAATTTCATTTGTGTGGATGTTTTTGACATAGGCAGTCCCAAGAACTTTCAAACATTCATAGTCAGGAAACCATGGCGGTAATATGTAATATTTTAGCATAATACTTTATCATTCTGACGTTTTATCGCCCAGTCCTAAACAGAGAGTGAAAGGAATAGAGACAGGGAGGAGATGGAGAGGGAAGGACGGCGCAAGGGATGGTGAAAGAATGAGAGGGAGAGGGAGTAACAGGGTGTGGTATCGACAGGGACAGAGAGAAGAGTTGACACTCAGGAGAACTAATCAAAACGAGAACATTCTTTATGGCTGAAAATAATAAAGTAGGCTGACCATAATGCATTCCTGTGTGCACCATACAATATATTCCCCCATCAGAACCCTGTTACTACAAGGACGAGAGTTTCTCCATCCCGGAAGAGATTAGTCATCTTCAGGCCCAGGAAATATGTGGGGTGCTCAGTGCTTTGGAGAAAGGACAGTATTCCGCTAGCACGCACATACAGACACGTGCCTACAAACAACCAGATTCCTCTCACCTACTATGCCTGTAGTGTGAACATCCAGAACTAACCATTAAGGTGTTTTTTCAAATATTTAAGTGGCGTAAGTTTGACAGGAGAAGTGGAAAGGAGGAGAGAAGAGGAGGAGAGGAGAGAGGTTTTGAACGAGCAGTAGGTTGGATTAGAAGAAAGCAGTGTTCACCAGAGGCAACATCTTAAACACCCTGGACCACGTAGAACACAGAACCATCTATATCAATTCTGTGAAAGGCTGGATCTGTACATACTCGACAAAAAGGCTGCAAGGGGACTCTAGTTTTCTACATATTCAATGGAAGGCTGCGAGGGGACTGTGGGTTTGTACATCTTCAGTGGAAGGCTACAAGGGGACTCTGGGTTTTTGCATACTCAACGGAAGGCTGCGAGGGGACTCCAGGTTTGTGCATACTCAGTGGAAGGGTACGAGGGGACTCTGGTTTTGTGCATACTCAATGGAAGGTTGCGAAGGGGACTCTGGGTTTGTACATACTCAATGGATGGCTACGATGGGACCCTGGGTTTGTGCATACTCAATGGAAAGCTAAGATGGGACTCTGGGTTTGTACATACTCAATGGAAGGTTGCGAAGGGGACTCTGGGTTTGTACATACTCAATGGAAAGCTACGATGGGACTCTGGGTTTGTACACACTCAATGGAAGGTTGCGAAGGGGACTCTGGGTTTGTACATACTCAATGGAAAGCTACGATGGGACTCTGGGTTTGTACATACTCAATGGAAGGTTGCGAAGGGGACTCTGGGTTTGTACATACTCAGTGGATGGCTATGATGGGACTCTGGATTTGTACATACTCAATGGAAGGTTGCGAAGGGGACTCTGGGTTTGTACATACTCAATGGAAAGCTACGATGCGACTCTGGGTTTGTACATACTCAATGGAAAGCTACGATGGGACTCTGGGTTTGAACATACTCAATGGATGGCTATGATGGGAGAAAAATGACCCACAATACATACAGACACAATTAGATATGTGGCGGATTAAATATCTGTGTACAAACATTTTCTAACCTCATAATATCCCTTCTGATTTATACCCTGAAAACATCCACCAAATGTTGCAGCCTTTTAATAACTCCTAATATTACAAAACCCCTCAAATGCCAAGAGATGGCCATAGAGATTATTCTCCAGAGCCAGCTGGTTCTGAGGCTCAGTTCACTAGTCCAAACCAATCCAACCAAACCTCAGGGCAACAATCTGGCAATAACAAATTAACACAAATTAAAAATACTATATATATTATTAACACAAATGACCACCACAAAAGACCTAAAGAAAACCTCAATGCTATTAAACAGACAGTACATGATGGCGCTTTACTGGTGGAAATCTGAGGAAAACAATAAGAACATACTCCATGAGCACTGCCTGGCCACAGATACATACAGGCCCGTAATTGTACCGGGCAGATCTCATGAGAGAGAGTACGGAGGAAGAAAGGAGGAAGACAGAGAGAGATAGGAAGAGAGATAAGGAGATGATGAGAGACACAGAAGGAGAGAAATGGAGGGACAGAGATGATGAAATCCAGCTGGGTTTTGGGCTCTGTTCACAAACCGACCGAGCCCAGAGTGGCAATAGACGTAACTACAATTAGACAAAATCGTGAAAAAGCAGAGCTAGCTTGTTCTAAACACTACAGTGACAGAAAACCTGACCAAATAATATATATTTTTAAATATATTTATAACTATGTATAGACTCAGTAGATTAAGGCTATGTTCACACTGCCTAGAAAAACATCCAGCCAAATATATGACCACATTAGAGACACACTTCCCACAGATCATACAGACCCAAAAAGAATTTGAAAACAAACCAAAATTATTAAATTCCCATATCTGTTAGGCAAAATACAGCAATGCAGAAACACAGCAACATGATGTGGGACCTATTACCATGAGGAAAGGGCAACACGCAAAAGCACTGTAAATATAACCAATATTTTATATTGTTATATTCATAAATTTTCAAGTTAATTTGAGTCATAAGGAACTCCTAAGTGGTCATCCTGTATGTCCTGTTTCACTAGTGACAAAATACGTGACACACAATATAATGTGTGTGGTGTACTTCTTTGGAACTTCCATAGACTCCAGTCAAATAAGCACTACATTATGGAATAGGGGGGGCATTTGGGATGCTGACCAGAGGATGTGAAATGTGCACCAAGCAGCATTTCTGATATTAATTATCAGCGGGCTGATACACTCCATGGTAATCAATGGGAGAGATCTAATGAAATATTGAGATGGGGATTAGGAAAATGAATTAGCAGCTAAACAAACCACTGTAATCCGCAACATAGATATTGATCCCATACGTAATACCGGTAGAATTAAAACACTCCATCCCTAGTGTGTGTTACTCACAATCTGTATCCCAAATGGCACTCTCTTTTCAATGTGGAACACTTCTTTTGACAAGGACTCTACATCATCAGGTCAAATGGAGTGCACTATTTAAGAAATCTTGGCCCGATTTGGGACATAGAGACGCAGACATGCTTCTGTTTGCCCAATAATGTTGTTATGGTGGTGGGGGTCTGTAGTGTTTCCTAGATGTGTTTCCTGGTTAAGTCTATTGTCATCAGACTTATTATTGGAGGGGAAGTAGAGAGATGGATTATGAGGGAGGGTGAGAAGGGAAGAGGAAGAAAAAATAAAGAAATTAGACACTTCATTCTACAACAATTCACGGCTCTTGTATATTTCCCAGTTTTTGAACGAAGAACCGATGACCCTTAATCACAAAAGTGGAGACAAATTTGAGCCTAATGATTGTGTGTTCAGAGACACCGCCTGGAACGCCTTTGGAGTATCATCAACAGCAGGCTCCAAACGCTTTTTAGTCAAAACAATTTCCAGAGAAAAATGTCAAACCAGTCTTCTTAATGTCTTCTTTCCTCAAAACAGTACGACACACCATGCATACACCCTGGACACAGTAACACAAAAACTAAAAGAAAAGCCTTCTCATGTTGTGTAGATTAATTTAAAAAAAGGTATCCAACCAACAGTCACTTGCCCTCACTCACGAGTCCTCCATTCAGCCGCTGTGTTTGTTGTGGCCGACCATTCTGTAACGTTGCTTTTAGGAGGCAGGACACAGGCGCAGGGAGAACACAGACTTAGTAAAAATAACAAAGATTGAACAAAACAAGGAAAAAAACACATAAGGAATGGGATCCCAACAATGACCAATACGATACACTAGGGAAGGAGGAGGAAGGGGGACCTAAAATAAGGACAGCAATGAACACTGGTGAGGGCAATAACATCAAACTGATGTCCGTACTCCCAATGAAGGACAGAGGGCAACGGAAGATCAATCAGCAACACATTCAGGCCTGCCATCTCCAGACTGGACTCCGAGAAAATATCTGTCCATAAAAATGTTTTACTTTTAATTCTAAAATAGCATCAGTCACACAAGTACAGCAGCAGCTTCCAGCTACCATTCCACAGATTTGATCAGGACGACGCACAGGAAAGCCATTGTTATAGGCCTTGAATGGGGTTCTTGCCCAATGTGCCAGAAAGCTTCTGGACAGCTGAGGCCTCCGTCAACACCTTCTCACTGTAGTTGCAAGCTTATCATGCAACATAGTCGCTCAAAAGATGTGCCATGAATTCAAAACAAATATTTACTGCAAGAGGAGTGAAAAAAATAAAGTAGTTACCGTAACTGTGTGTAGTGTTTACTTCAAATGTTTTATTGTTCAATTTTCTTTCATATTTTCCACTTGCTTTGGCAATGTAAACAAATGTTTCCAATGCCCATAAAGCCCCTTTGAATTGAAATTGAGAGACTGAGAAAATGAAAGAGAGAGACAGAAAGAGACAGAGGGAGAAAGATAGAAAGAGAGAGAGCTAAAGGGTGCTACACATCCTCTCATCTCCGCTCAGCAGCAGTGCAGATCCTCAGCCCACTTCCCAAATGGCAGCCTATTTCCCATGTAGTGCAATACTGTTGAACAGGGCCATATGGGCAATAGGATGCCATTCAGGACACAGATAGAGACACAGACAGCTGATGAAGCTGAACCCCAATATCCTCTTGGCTCTCTCTCTCTCTCTCTTCAGCTTGGGTGATTTCTCGATTTTACAGATAAGGCCTCCCAGAGTGATGAAAATGTAGAATGTAATAACCGCCGTGATCCTATGAAATGGTCCTGGTGCTTTTTATTCCATCACAGCTATAAATCAAAACCCAGACACTCAAGAAATTAAAGTTGATCGTGTTTTCGATTCAAAGTAGAGCTCTTCAAACTCTTCAAACTGATAGGTGTGTTTCCCAACTAACACACTATTTCCTGTTAAGTGTGCTATTTCAGATTGTTGAAGTTAGTGTACTATTGAAAACCGGGAGCCATTTGGGATGTGCAGACTTGTATCCATTATGATTCTAAAGTCTTACAGTGCATTTATAATAGCAGCCCTTTTCCCTCCTTAGTGCACTTGTTCCCAATTTGGTTCTAATAACAACGAGTCTACGAAGGGAATGCTCATCGGAATCACAGAGAAGGAGCTCAACCTCGCCAAAGCCACAAGAATTTCCTTTCTTGATTGACGTTCATTTCATTCATAGAGATTTGACACTGCTACACTATAAAGGACACCCAAAGTAATTCAATCATCTTAATCTTCCTGTAAATAATGAAGGACATATAAAATGCAAGGTCTCTGATGGAGAGATTCAAGGCGTTGCGCACAGACACATTAGCAAGCTAACTAGCTAGATCTCTTATTCTCTTTTTCTGTTTTTCTTTCTGTGCCTCTGTTGCTCTCTCTGTCCCCTCTCTCGCTACTGTGTCACTCAGTTCCAAGAAGTTGAATAAAAAATGCAAAGAATGTATTCATAGAAAATGTGTTTCCATTCCAAATAGATAGCTTTAATCTAAAATGCTGCTGCAATGTCATAGAATATATTATGATTTTATTTTCCGTCCAGCCTCCTGAGCTTTTTAAGTGCATTTACATTCAGCTAGCGAGACGAGCTAACCAACTCATCAAGTACATTGGCTGATCGTTTAAGCAGTTCAATATACGGTTAGCTTATGACAGAGCGTCTATTGATATGTTTTTTTAATCTTGCTAGTAGTAATGAAGACGGAGAGACAAAGTAACATCATTAGAACAGGAAGATGTTGTAAAACTATAAAAGATTCAATGAACAGGAATGAGTCATACTTCCATTTACAGAGTACATTTCTATGCAGAAGGAACATTATATTGTTCTTCCTGTTGCAAAAATATGTCGTTGTTTATCAGTTTGAATGTCACCAGAGGACCGAAGAATGCAGAGAATTGAAGTTACTGCGCGTGTTACTTTCAGAGGCAGTACATCATCATTTGCCATAGGAGGCTGAAATATTTGTGAAATATTAGTTACCAGAGCTTATATTATTCAGCTTTCATCCTGAATAACTATAAACTGATTTAGGACTGGTCTCAAGTTACCAGTAAAGGTGTCATACATTTTTGAGAGTGGCTTCAGGCCCCTTGATCTAAGAGCAGCAACAAGCCTACAACCCCTATTTTGACAACTTACTTCCCCCAACTTACATACACAGACACACCTTTCTTGAAACTAAGCGTTCTCTTCCCCAACCCCCTTGCAGTGAAACACACTGAAGTAGTCAGCTAAAAGGAACCACTTCACTATGACAAAGAGATACCCTTAAAATATTGATAATAGATTTTGGAAAAGTTAGATCTTTGGATGAAGTTGTATTGACTGTGTGCTTGATGCTTAAGATCTATGCAATTAAGGATATTTGCTTCTGTCTACAGCACACCAGAAATGTTTAGCAGCCAATTAGGTGGTGACAGTTCCTTGAAACATCATTATTTGGAGAAAACTGGTTAGAATCGGCTTTGAGAAGCAACTGTGATGAGATTGTTAAAAACACAATTTTTAACAAACTCAAACTCAAAGTTTTTACAGATATGTCATAGACTTAAAGACTATTTTCCCTGAAAATAGTCTTTAGTACCAAGGTGTTGACTAATTACAAACCTTTCACCAAAAATAACTTCCATACAGTGATATACACTAGTAGGCCATACCAGCACTACTTCCCTTCATCATGTTACCCGTTCTGAAAAATCATTTTACAGAAATCTCAGTTCCTATGAAATTGTTATTTAGTTGTTTTGTTACTGCACTAAACATGTTGGACTGGTAATGAATGTTTTTTTACTCTTCAGCAACAAATCTTAGACTTACAATAGATAGGTCAATCATTCAATCAAATGTACTTAGAAGTCCCTTATTACATCAGCAGTTGTTACAAAGTGCTTTTACAAAACACCCAGGAAATTCAGTGGCTGGGAAAAACTCCCTAAGAAGGCCGGAATTAAGGAAGAAACCTAGAGAAGAACCAGGCTCAGAGGTCGGACCAGTCCCCTTCTGGCTGTGCCAGGTGAACATAATAAGAGTAAACATTTTAATAATGAATAAATGCAAATGAGTCTATTTCTACCTAGCCCAGGACAGAAGCATGACCAGATGGACAAGGACAGGGACAACCCGGGGGGTCAGCAGAGTGGCAGCAGAAATCGTCAGGTATCGTCTTGATCTGCAACACAACCAGGACGACTTTGGACAGGGACAGCAATGAGTCTTTCAAACTTGGTACTCCGGAAGTGTGGGCCAAGACCTTAAACCAAGGCAGGAGACCGAAAATTCTAAAAATGTATTCCTTATATCTACAAGGATTTATGGAGAAGGAGAACTGACCCTACTCCCCCGGCACAATAATATAGCAGTGTAAGACCTTGGGGCTGAGACGGGGGGGTCCAGTATAACTGTGGCCCTATCTGGGGGAGGCCCCGGACAGGGCCCAACAGGCAGTAAATCAATCCGCCCACACTGCCAAGCATCAGACAAAGGGACACCAAACAATCGCAACCATCCTGAAATAACCAGGGCTGAGTTTGACAGTAAGTACAATAAATGTAACCTAAAAAAGGTTTTGGATAGAAATAAAGGTGAAAAACAAACACACAAACACACACTAAACATTTTGTTCAGATTCATTATCTCATCAAATCAAAATTCTGAGATTTGAAAAAAACATCAGTAACATATTTATCAGAAGAAAACAGTGAAAGAACACTCAGAATAGGTGCTTTGTAACAACAATGTGATCATACTGCTCAGATCCATTAATTACTCCTCAGAACATACAGCCTACGATTTGAGAAAATGGGATGACTGTGTGACATGGATTGAATGCACAAGGGCATTTTTAAAATATAGGCTATATTACTAAATTGTAAATGTGTTGTGACAATACATATCAGGGAAGAAACACAAAGGCTTTGTGTTCTCTGTGTTGACTGGCCTTCATCATTGCAGTGTGTACTCTCCAGTATAGGCAGTGATTGGCTGCGTCTGGCTGAGTGTACAGTACATGATCGTTTGCAAAAGTCCCACCCCTTTTTGTGAAATAATTTAGATAGCTCAGCCAGACGTGAGCAAAACTTCAATTCTAACACAATTACCTTGAGAACATGGCCAATTTGCCACAAGAAATTATATGTTTTGGAGACAAAGTAATGTAACAATGGTTATAGATACATTATATCCATACAGTATGGATACATTCACAAGGTGGACCTTATAAATTCGGGATTGCTTTTAAAGTTGACCATTTATCCTAATATTTTAGCATTCAATCTGTCTTCCCTCTCTGGCCCAGCTTTCATGTGCGTTGAGCTCGTTTGTATTAATCTCAAGTTATCATTGTCAAAGATGTACTGGTACAACACCAGTAAAAAAAAGTTATAAAAACAAACAACAAATCATAAATAATTTTTGTCATTGAATGTATTCCTTTTTCAAAAATATAAAAAAGAAAATAACAATTCTGTTACTCAGAACACTGCATGAATTAAGTAAAACATGTTTTATTATATTTAAGAAAAATATAATAAAATAATAAATCATTATAATAAATCTTCACCAGAAGCAGCTCCAGACTTGGGGCCTGATGACATTGTAGTATTTCATGACATTTCTTTTATAACAAAATTTTGGGGGACCATATTGAAAGGAACTACTGGGTCTCGATATCATGTACTCAGCCGATGGCGCTAATGGGCAAGTTGAATTTGAATTCTATAATAAAACAAAATCAGCCATTGTTATCCTGTTTATCTACACAGTGGCAGGTATTCACTATGCCTAGGGGAATCCAGCTCTCTAAGCCGCTGTCTTCGTAGGACCTCTAATGCTGGAGCATTGGTTCAGATCCGGCCCACGGTTCTTCCAGTTAGAACTCTTTATCTTCATCCTTTATCTTTCTCTAATTTCCTGTTCAATAAAGCACTAGTAGATTAGAAGTCTGTTGAAATAGATACTCAAAAGATTTTGCTAGCATTCTTCACCAATCTTCACTAATCATCCAATCGACTACTGACCAATCACAAATGAGGCCCCGCCCCCAAGTGGGTCACTGCCCACGTCGCCCAAATGGGCGCGCCACCACTGGCTCAAAGTAAGGCATTGTATCTTGACTGATCTTTCTGACACAACAGTGTTATTCCCGTGTCTGTTACAGCTGTGTGAAGTAGGACACCTTTTGATATTCCCGTCTTCAGTTTCTCAGACAATAGACAGCATAAATATCTCATGTCTCTGGTGAATATAATTTTCCATTTTTCTCAAAACAGTTAAGTACCTCATCACCAAAGCTTACTGTATTTCAAACAGTTCCCAACATTTTATAACAATAGCAATGCTTGCTCTTCTAGTTTTTCATCCTAAAATGACATCCGGAAATTTGTCTCCCTGACCGACATGCCTTTGTTGTACTGAATTGTGTAGAGCAGGTTAGAGGCCTTGAAAGATGTTGAATGTTTTATGACTCTGTGCTTTGTGTTTTAGTCAGACGTTATTTCCCCCATGTCGCACTGAGAGACTAGTAGCCTTTCCTACCACTCATTCTCTCTTTGCTTCTGTCGCTCTCTCTCTCTCTCTCTCTCTCTCTTTATTTTAATCTTTCCCCCTTCCCTTCTTTCTCTCTTTCTTTCTTCACATTGAACCTGTCAGAAAGAACTGAATAAAACAAGCCCCTTTTACAGCTAAGACACCATGGCCTGGTAACATTTGATATAATATGTTTATAATTAAATAGTGAACAATAGTGAATAAGTTGGCAAATAGTGAGCCAATATTTTTCTTAGTTATTAAGCGTTTATAAAGCATTTGTACTGCTTCTATGGTGAACCCTTATGAACCTGACTGTGAATGTTTGCAGTTGGACAATGCAGTTATTTGCTTGTAATTGTTTTACTTTTGAGTAGGACGTGTTGGTGCTGTCCCATGAACAGTGGGTTGGTTGTTGAACTAATGTTCAAGTCTACTGACATGGCTTGGCCCATATTTACAACACACATTATGTAATCATATCATTTCATGTTACACATCACTATATTATTCATCCGTCAACATTTTTATTCAAGAAACTATGTTTAGAGTGCACACTAATGTGAATGGCAACTGTACACACCTGTGGTCTTCAAACTTCTCATTTGGTATTCAATAGTGCATTTTTATTTTTGTATTTACTGTAACATTGTAAATTATTTACACGTGTTTCTAACTTAAGAAAATATACTTTATTTTTTAGTAACACACCAATAAGTATTTATGAATGACATCTAACCAGTTACAACTGCAGAAATAATATCCTAATTTAAAGTAAAAAACCAATAACCACCTACAAATGAGTTAGAACCATTTATATACCTTGCTATAAAGTGACACACCAACAAACAACTATACATTTTGAGGAAATGTCCGGGGAGGCCAGGAAGCAATGCTAGACAGCTGGGAAGCATCTTAAACCTAGGGAGGGGAGAAGACAAGTGGACAGACATCAGTTGGTGTGGCATCAAGCATACTATATTGCTACAACATCCAAAAACCAGACCAATCTTTTTACTAAGTCTAATTTATCATATATATAAAATGTATAAATGCTGACTGTAATATATTTTTGTGTATATATGTGAAATATCCCGACCAGTGTAACGGTAATATTATAACATGGAGAGAGAATCTGGTTACACAGACATGGATGAAAAAAAATCAAGTTCAATGGAAAACTCCATTAAGCGTGTTTTGTTAGTCCTACACTTGGCTACATTTGTGTCTGTGAAACAAGCCCTAATTATCTATTATCAATACAAAGTTGTAGTTGACTTTTTATGAAGAAATTGATTATTTTCATAACTTGATAATAAATGTCCATAACTCTGTAACTTAATGTTTAGGTTTTTAACATATATAGATGTTTGGTACTTGTTCAGGAATGGTCATTGCTTTATGACTTTAAAATGAGGTATCCTTTCAGCACTTATAGGTGGCTGTAACTGATTTGTAAATTGTTTTTGGTGTGTCACTTCAGCACTTAAAACTGGTTATAACTCATTTGTAAATGGTTATTGGTGGACCACTTTATAATGAGGAATCATTAAAACAGTTATAACCGATTATAACTCATTTGTAAATAGTTATTGGGGTATCACTTTCAGATAAAGTATCTGTTCATGAGGTACAAACGTTTGTAAATCATTTAGTGATGGTCATCAAGGTTACAATAAATAAATAAATAAAAAAGAAGATTAAACACCGAAGTTTGAAGACCAAAGGTGTGTACAGTTAACATGTACATTACTGTACACGGAGTATGGATTACTGAATAAAAGTGTCAACATATGAATAATATAGTTTATATGATATAGATTATATGATGACATAATGTCGGTTGTAAATTTTGGCAAAGAAACATCAACCAACATTGGTGGAAAAAACAACCACTGTTCATGGGACAGCAACAAAATACCCAAAACTGAGAAAATAACAAACAACAAGTTCTGCATTGTACAACTGTAAATATTTCCAATCAGGTATATACTGTTAGGGTTCATCATAGAATCAGTTGTAAATGCTTCATAAAGGCTTAATAACTAAAAGAAAATATTGGCAAGATGTTTGGCAAAAACTGACTTACTTTCACACTATTTTGAGCAATGTTTAATAAAGGTAACTCAGTTACACATAAATACAATCTAAAACATTATGAACAATGAACTAAAGATCAATAAATTACTTTAACAGATAAAATTACACAGTATGACATGATACATACTGTATATACAAATGGACAAAGAGCTTAGTGTTGTGTGTAATGTCGCAAGCCACGATAATGTGGTTTTTAAGGACCAAGGAGTGATGAAAGTGTCAAGTTTATGAGTCTTGAGCGATTACACACATGAATACATCATGTCTTTAATACAATAAGCCGAAATCATAACTGTACTGCTGTATATACTGTGTCTGATGAACAGTATTTAATCGGGCTACGTTTAATCGGGCATTGTTAAGCCCGATGAAATACTGTTAATCAAATACAGTATATACAGTAAAATAACAAATATGTTTCATAGCTAACACATACCATATTATAACAATAGGACAATTAGTCTGTTAAATTGTTAACATTGCATAATATTATACACATCAAGCATTCGTAAGCACAAATCAGTTCATAAAACCTGCGTACAATCATATCTACGCAATTTGTTTGCTTGAGAATGTACAGTGGATGCACAAAGTCTACACAGAAATCTGAAATCTTTGAGGGGAAAAATAAATAATTCACAATAACCTGGTTGCATAAGTGCGCACACCCTTAAACTAATTTTAAAATTTTTTTGGGGAGTAGGTGTTTATTAGCATGGCACACCTTGACGTGGCAATACAAATGCAACATAAGATTTAAGTTTGTTAAATCCACATTATAGGTCATATTAAAAGGGGAAAAAGTTCTGACATGATTTATCACAAAAACCTGGCATTCTAACAGGGGTGTGTAGACTTTTTATATCCCCTGTATATGTAAGCTCTGCCATGACCATGCATGCTCACAATGCCAGATGGGAATTTTTCTGAACCATATACCAGTCAATTTGAAAATATATTTTTGAAATGGGGGAATTACATTTTGTGATGATTTCAACTTTCTTGTTTCTCCATTGCACCTTAAATGAATCAGCTTTTAAAAGGCAATGATACTTCCCTTTATTTGAAAACATCAGTTGATTTATAAAGAGAAGAATCCACATAAAGTAGCAATTAGTTAAATTATTGCCTCATGTAAAACCACTGTTGAATTATTAACAGACAGAGAAAATGAGAAATGGAATGAAAGGCTGATTTTCCAATGTGTGTATTACAGAGGCAATCTTAGAGAGAGCATTGTCAAAAAGATGGAACCTATTTGCAGAAAGTAGTTTCCCGGCAGATATAGTTTTTGCATTTTCTGTAAACGTATTTCAGAAAGGCAAAATAAGTGTAATAAATGCTATTCCAGAGCACATCCAACTGCCCTTCCCCTAAGTTTTTGTTTCGAAAAGTTTCGTGAAAATTCCATACAATGTCGCTCAACATGTTGAAGTCAAGAGGAGTTTGACATTTACGGGTTTCTAATAAAATCAAAGGAACAGGCAGCACCTGTGTCAGTTTGCAGGTGATGTACGAACGATGGTGCTGAATTTGAAAGTGACAAGGGAAATGTGTGACTTTATTCTGCAAAAACCCATTGATTGAATTTGTGTATGGGCTACATGAGGGAGCTGATGAGGGTGAGAAATCTTTTGGGGATTGGTGAAAACTAATTTAAAGAACACCATGTTTGTTAATGCTAAAAATGCTTGAACTGTCCTTTGTGTCCTCTCTGTTGAGACATTTTTATTACTTGTGAAGCAAGCAACAATGGAGTGAGCAAAACAAATACTTGCATGCATTTAACATGTTACACCGGAGCACCTACAATATTATTCTGTCAATTTCAGAGAAACTGTGTATTACACTTTATTTTGAGAATCCCGATTTCCATCTTTAAATGTTCTACAGGTAGTAATAGAACCAACACATTTTCAACAAACTGCCTGTTGATAATCAACTGCATGCTAAGGTTAGGGTTATGTTTCGGAGATTTTGGGTAAGAGTTAGAAAGGTTGTACACATAGAAAAAGCTAAGAATTGTTTCTATGCAATATTGAACAATGAGGATCCTGGTCTGTCAGACAAAGACATAAAGATGGTGCCCTGAGCTTGACCAATTTCTGCTGCCTGGGTCCTTGCTTTCAACATCATGTTGGTTTCACACATAAATAGAGACATTTAACACCATGTTGGTTTCACACATAGACACAGACATTCAACACCATGTTGGTTTCACACATAAATACAGACGTTCATTGAAGTTACAGGTTGTGTAACTATTCTTCAGTCTCCAGAAATAACATGTGCAGCAAAAACAGTAGGTTCATTATTGGTTTGTTAGAATATACTATACCATAAGCTTGGCCCCTATGATGCACCCGGCCTTCTACACCACCAGCTGGAGGGCCCTGTGGTCATGTTCAGAGCAGGTTTCCACACCAGGCTGTGATGTAGCCAGGGAGGATTGTAGTAGGGACCAGGGTGGCATGCCAAATGTCTTCATTCGCCTTAGGGAGTAGAATCGTTGCTGCTCCCATCTTGACAACATTGATGGTCCATGACAAGTCCTTGTCTAGTCCCTGCCGAGAAACTGAAACCATCTGACTCCACTGCAACTCCGGTGGGTCGGGGTGTGTTCCCTCTGCTACTTCCTGTTGTAATTGTCTCATTTGTTCTGCTCACGTTGAGGGAGGCTACTTTCTGCTGTAGTAACAATTTAATACCCAAAACGTCTGTTTTATAGCTACCATGATCAGGTGGACTGCATGTCTACAATAAAACACATTTATTTTTGCTATCATAGCCTGGTAGAATACTGAATGTATATGATAC
>JACXGJ010001797.1:26430-31430 GCA_016801105.1 Esox niger
GATCCACCCTGACCCGGACCGATCCTCCATGACCCCAAACCCATTGCTTCATGTGGGTGACCATCTAAACACAAACAGAGGCTTGAATACCCTCTCTGGAATCACTTGTCCCAATTAACAAAATTCCTTCAGGTTGGCAATTAGTCCCACCTGGGACACTCTCAGCCCCGTGAATGAAGTGTGTCCTCATATTTTCACCTGTTACAGGAGCCAAATTAAACCATGGTTGTTTGTTTTGATTTATGTACACAATTCACAAGGGAAATGGTATATTGCCAAAATAGTTTACAATAGCTCACAATAGTTTACAATAATTTACAAAGAGCTGTTCTCACAGCAATCAGCCGTGTTATATTGACAATATATCACGAACCCTCTGAATAAACCGGGTTCCTACAAACTTAGACCAGTAAATCAGTGTTTTGATTTCATACCCATGGTATACGGTCTCATACACCAAGGCTATCAGACAATGAGCATTCAAGAATCTATCCAATTTTAAAATGAATATATAACATCTTAGTCCAGAGTGCAAGGCAGTCAACAACCAATCAATAAATAAAATGTAAACTACAAAACAATTCTATTTGGTGCAATGGTTCTGCTAGTTGTAGGGAACATACTTAAAGGCTGCACAGCTTTACATACATAATTTTCAGACTGATGTCAAGCTTATAGCCATAATAAGATAATGAGCAGTACAAAAACATACATACAGTGGATTTACAGTTGATGTACACATATCCAGGACTAGAATAAACAGATTTTAATGCCAGGAGATGAACAGAGTGCATTACAGTGCAGTTCTGATTTGTACAGTTTAAAGGTGGCTTAATATGATCTAGCATAGCAGGCTGCATAAACAGATTGCGGCAGCGATGCTAGCTGTGGTTAGAATGCATAGTTTAACCTGATCACCTCGGGTGATTCAGAGCCCTGTCATCCTGTCACACATCCCGCTCAAAGGATGAGAGGTGTCGCATAACGCCATGAGGGTCATATGTACTGTTTGTAATGTCAAAACGAAATATGTGCATGTTGTATTGTGTTCTGTGCATGTGTGTGTGTGTGTGTGTGTGAGAGAGACACAGAGAGAGGGGGACATAAAGGAGACTTGTATTTGTCATGTCTAAACTCAATATGTCCCGTTGATCTCCACGCAGCTGACATCTGACATGATGCAGGCTGAATACCAGATAGTGTTACTGTGGAAATGGAAATTCATGGATTTTACTGTCACGCTATTGGCTGTATTCAGTGACACCGTGATGCATATGTGTGTCGTGTGTCGGCAGGTGTAAGGCGAGGCAGAAAAAGAAAGAGGGGAGGAAAAAGACCAAGCAACAGAAGGAAAAAGAGAAACGTAAAATGGCTGCTGTTTAAATCAAACGGCAATGCTCTCTTCTGAAAGCCTCTTTGGATGCACTGAATTCATGTTATTATATGACCATTTCAAATAATCATACTGTTTACCGTACAGTCTGACTGTCTTTTGGCCTCCTGCAACAATAAAGTAATTGAAACGTAATTACGAACAGAAACAGAATGAGGACATGGTGTCAGGTGACCGTCTTTGAACCACCTGTATCCATGCTCTATTACTCAGACTTCCACTTCCGAGGAGAGAGAGGCAAGCAAGGGGGAAAGGAAAGGGAGGAGATGGGAGAGAGAGCAGAGAGAGAGGTTCTGTCTATTTGTCGAAACACATTCTGAGAAATGTGGCAGACGGCTATCGCCACGGAGACCAATCTGGAGGTAAGTGCACATATTGTTCGCCCCACACACATCCTGCTCATTCAATTTCGGGAAATTGCCTTCCCTGAAAAAAAAGCTGTCATTATTTTGTCACTCAGCCTCCCAAGTGACATTTACAGCAAATAACTTCAACAGCCCAAAGGAAACGGGGGGAAAACGACACAGAGCAAAATATAAAGTCATGATGTTTTTTTGTTATTTCTTATACTAAAGAACACCCCGCTGTGCTGGGAAACACTCAGGAGGTACTTTATTCAATAGGAGGAACATTTTGAACTTTAGTAGTGGAATATGGAATATGCAATCATAGCCATCATAAAACGGGAAGTAACAACGTTTGGCAACTTGGATTCTCAAACTGTTTCTAATGAGCCACTAGTGTATGAAGCTGATGAGTCTTTTCTCATCCTTACATAGGTAAGAAAGAATACTATTTATTCGAAGCAGATTGAGGGTAATCTCATTCAAAAATAGCAATTTAGGCCCCTTTCAGGACTTATACACTGGAGAAAACAAACAGCATTATCTGTGAGAGCGTTGTTGCCAGGTGTTTGTAGTGAAGGAACTCATTTGCAGTTGGTGCTTCAGAATGTTGCGTCTTATTCCTGTAATTACTGTATCTGGTCCTGTGAGGTAGTGACAGTAAGATAAAGACACACGTCCCTATTGGCACACACACCCAATACACACACATGCCTGCACACGCAAATAAGCCCGCAGGCACACACACACACACACACACTCTACTCTAACACCTGCATCATGTAGCACACCCAATCAGGAGCAATGATGAAAAGCTCTCTCTCTCTTTCTCTATCTCTCTCTCTTTCTCTCTCTCCAGACTTCTTCATTAGAAAAGTTTGTTTTTCTTTCAGCCAGGAGAAAGAAGGTCTGCACTACGGAGACAGCATGGAGCATAAACTGAACTTGTTAGACGTTTGCAAACATTATTTTCTGACTGGAAGAATAAATACTGTTTTCCCAGTGTGTATACCGTGCGGTCTTCCCATTATACAAACCCTGAGATACAGAAGGTAAACAAAGAGATGAAATCAATCATGATTAAATTATTCAAATGAAAAAGCTTTCACTTATTTTTGCTTGTTTCATTTCTGTGAGGAAGTGAAAGGTTCTGAGCGCTGTCATCCATTTACCCACTTACTCGGTGTGATGCAGGCAGGATGAAGCAACCAGGTTTAATTTCCATCTATGTGATTAATCGTGTAGACATGCAGCTGTTCTACAGACTGTGTATGTCCTGAATGGCACCCTATTCCCCATAGGGCTCTGGTCGAAACAAGAGCACTATCTAGGGAATGAAGTGCCATTTGTGCCACCGCCTTAGAGAGACGTGTAATCTAAAAACAGCAGGACAATTGCTTCACTGTTGCCTTTATTGCACCATGGACAATGATGAAACAAATGTCCAAAACTTTAAAAAGCGGCAGATTTTTAAATTCTGTTCACTGCTGTTGTGACAAGACTTTAGAGCCTCGCAACAGTTGTAGATGGGAAAATACAACTGAGAACACATTGACACACACACCACACACGCACAAGCACAGATATACACACACACAAACTGTTTAAAAGACAGCAGAAATATTACAAAGACAAAAAACAGAACCAAGGTCCTCTCTTCTGAATCCTGCAGAACCCCACCATCAGCACATGCTAGCTAGCCTCAGCACATACTAGCTAGCTTCATTACACCACCGCACACATTAGGTTTATTACAAAATAGCACACGATAGCTAACTTCCCTCAGGTCGCAATCACCTAAATTCTGAGCACAGGTGTTCGTTCTGTGTTCCCTATTCGGTCCACGTCTCATTTTTGTGGTGAGGTATTGTTTGTCTTGTGTGCGTCATTATTAAGCCTGTGGTGTCCTCGTTATAGACATTCTGAGTACTCTCCTTGTGTCCTGACCTGTGCCTGCCTTTTTCTGACCAGCATTTTTTGGATAATCCTTTGGGTACTTCTGCTATGCTCCTTCTCTCGTGTACCGACCTTCTGCCTGCCCATCGACTACGTATCAGCCTACTCCTCAGATTTTTTGTTTGGATTTCTAATAAACATCCTGCGCTCTGCGCTTGGGTCTAACTACCGCTCTGTTCTCCAAGTGCATTCATTACATCTTGGTACAATTGTTCAGTTATTAATGTGCTTAAGCGTGCAGGTTGGGTCCAGCTCAACTAACCATGGCATCAATAGTAAGAATATTCAATAATGACAAAAAGTAAGTTATAATGCAATACAACATGGTATTTCACACAGAGGACAACATAAGTAAAATACAGTCTTAGTCCTTTTGACACACATACCTTTTCAGCATTATTAGAATTGCAATACAAGAATAGATCATATAATTGTTTTACATTATTTTCTTTTACAAATATGATCAAAACAAGTTACCTAAATACCTACAGAGATAACTGCTCAGCTCAGCTTACAAATGTACTGGTAACTTTTAAGAAACAAATTTATTTAGAATATTTGAATGAAACATCCTTATACTTATGAATAGTACAATTATTCCAACTACCTAATTTTCTTCAATAACTCATGTATTAAACTGATGCTATATTGAATTTCCCCCAAATTAGTGCACAACACTAAATTAATTTGCCACACCTTAATTGACCACTAAATAAACCCAAGCAAACGCAACATTACCTGATATATTGATAGAAAATGAAGAAAAGCAATTAGTGTAGACTCAGTGGGCATAGCCTAGTAATAGAGATTGGTGGATTCAGGCTAACCTGTCTGCCCAGAGAGGACAAGCTGTGCTCACTGCTCCCAGCCCATGGAGTGCAGACAGAGCTACATTTCCTATTACACTGCGGAAAACACTCACTAGAGAGCTTTATTTATGAAGAATTTGAAACTATGAAAGTCAAAATAATTTTTTTGGTGTGGGAAGCTAAAAGTGCAGTTTTGGCAGGCAACTATGTTGTCTCCGCCCACAACCTGATGGACCCCCAGTAACATCTGCAAACAAAAACATAGGGGATTATTAAGTTCAGTGTTTCAGCCCACTGCCATGTTGCTTTATGGTAAAATTAAGACTGATCGCTTGTATTTGGATTTGTTGTTGTTATTGTAATTGCTGTTTATATGAATACACATATATGTACTTTGCCATGTCATATATGTAGTGTGCATATCAGTAAAATCAAATGTACATATTTCATTGAGAGAGAGACAAACACAGGAGGAAAAGAGGTAGACAGATGAATAGA
>JACXGJ010001797.1:36430-76422 GCA_016801105.1 Esox niger
GAGCAGAAGACATGACCGATTTCAATTGATCACCGTATTAAATTAGGAGAACTTGAAACTATGGTAGGAGCAATCCGATAATCAGCTGATGCAATGCTGGGACAATTCCCACTCAGGTTGTTTAGCAGAACTCACATCAGTGGGCACAGAAATAAATGGCAAGTATTCTGACCCCTTCTCCACGTTTCTCCACATATTTTATTTTATAGACTTAATTTCTAATTGTTTAAATACACACACTGCAAAAATACATTAAGGGAATACATAATCATAACAGTAAAACACCAAGCCAGTTTTTCTTCAGGAATACACAATTGTGAATCAATGTCACCTGTTTTGGTGCAAATGAAAGAGATAACAGGTGCACTGGAGTGGCAACAGCAAGACAACCACCAAAAAGTAAATGGTTTTGCAGGTGGAGGCCAGAGACAATTCCTCTCTCATTATCCTCCCTGACTGATTCTTCTCAAATGTTGCGCTTTACTAGTGTCTTTGTATCTACAGGTAACATGAGGAAGTACCTGCAGCGCTTTCAGGTTGCACAGGTAGTCCAGCTCCTATAGGATGGCAGATACATACGTGCCGTCTCAAGAGCATGGAGTAGATACCAGAAGACGGGCCGTTACACGAGGAGAGTTGGACGGGCATCAACCCAGCAGCAGGACCGGTATCTGCTTCTTTGTGCGAAGAGTCTAAGTCAAGTCTCAAGTCCCTGCATGCAAGTCCAAGTCAAGTCTCAAGTCTTTGGAACAGATCGCAAGTCAAGTGACAAGTCAATTTATCGGTGACTTAAGTGTGACTTTAGTCCAAGTCCGTGACCGGAGTCACCAACACGGCCTCCAGCAGGCTACTGTTGTGCATGTATCTGACCAAACTGTCAGAAACAGACTGAGGATGGCATGAGGGCCATGAAGTCCTCTAGTGGAACCTGTGCTAACAGCCCAGCACCGTGCAGCTTGATTGGCATTTGCCAGAGAACACCAAAATTGGCAGTTCCACCATCGTATACTTGTAAATACTTGTACATTTTCTGCCCTCTTCTATTTGCACTTCTGGTTAGATGCTAACAGCATTTCATTGCAATGTATTTGTACATGTTTAATGCCTAATCTAATCAAATTGGCGTCCCGTTCTCTTCAAAGATGAGAGCAGGTTCACACTGAGCACGTGACAGACGTGAACGAGTCTGGAGACGCCATGGTGAACATCATGCTGCCTGCAACATCATCCAGCATGACCGATTTGGCGGTGGGTCAGTGATGGCCTGGGGAGGCATATCCTTGAAAGGTTGCACAGACCTCCACGTGCTAGCCAACGGTACCCTGACTGCTGTTAGGTACCGGGATGAACTCCTCAGACCTATCGTCAGACCTTACACTGGAATAGTGGGCCCTCGGTTCCTCCTGGTGCAGGACAATGCCCAGCTTAATATAGCCAGAGTGTGTAGGATGTTCATGTATGACAAAGGCATTAATGACTGACTTGCCCACACGTTCCCCAGACCTGAATCCAATTGAGAACCTCTGGGATGTTACATATTGATGCATCTGATGCCGCCAAGTGATGTCACAGACTGTCCAGGAGCTCACTGATGCCCTGATCCAGGTCTGGAAGGAGAGCCCCCAGGACACCATCCGCAGGCTCAGATGTTGTCAGGAGAGCCTACAGGCACGTGGGGGCCATACACACTACTGAGTCACTTTATGAGTTGCCCTGATGCATTTCACACAAGTTGGAACAGCCTGTGATTTCAATTGATTACATTGATTCTCGATTCAAATTTGAATCCTGCCCTCAGTTGGTTGGTGATTTTGGTTTCCATTGACTGTTGTTTTACGTCATTTTGTTCTCAATGGGTAAGGGATTTAGATCTTTTATATATTGTGTTTATCGAGACCCGGTGTGTGATATAGTTCCCTTAATTTTTTTTTGCTGTGTTTTTTATTTATCATCAATCTACATGCAATATTCACTAATGACAAAGCAAACATTTTCAGAAATGTTTGCAAAATTACGGAAAATAAAGGACAGACATTTCTCATAAACATTCAGATGATTTGCCACGAAACTACACACTGCGCTCAGATGCATCCTGTGTCCTCTCCAGAAAAAATTAAGAGACAACTGCATCTTTTTCATTCCATTCCAAAAGGTGTGAATCTGCTTCCAAAAAGGGGTTTTGAGTAAGGAACAGAAGGGTTCAATTGAATGCTCCAGTTCCTCACTCAAAAGGCAGTGGTTTCTAAAGTTTTTCCAGAGCTGTATATCTAGATCTTGATTGGACTACCCTTGTGGTAAATTCAATTGATTGGACATGATTTACACACCAAGGCAACAAACCAAGCCATGATGTCCCAGGAACTCTCTGGACCTCAGATAGTTTTAACATATTTGTGCAATCATTTGTGCCATTGATTTTGGGCTGGATCTCACGCAATGCAAAAGAGTGTTTCTGCATTGTAGAAACAGGCCACCTTCTTTTCCAGATTGCAAACGAAGCATAATGTTCAGCAATGTCCAGATCTTCTTGTAATTAAAAATCTTCTGAAACAGACATTGTTTCTCAATCTTTTGAAGGCTAATTAGCTAGTGTAATGTAATGAAAGGTGTGTTTAGAAGGTTTGTGAAGGTGTCGTGTTTTCTGGTATCTCAACTCAGTGGGACATCCTCATCTCACACCAATGGGCCTATTTGCTTGCTGAAAGGAACGGACATAAACGGTGGGGGCCTAGGTAGACCCATCTGCTCAGACGAACCAGGTGTTTTATTTAAACAGAAATATGACTTTCGTTGGATTAAATGCACAGATGTTTGGTCTTTTAATGTGTGTCCCATAAAGGGATAAAATCTCCAATAGCTTTTAATGCTGTACATTGTGTATCGCTTGTTACAGGTAAACGTTTACTGGATAAAGAATCCTGCAAGACCAAGTGTCACGCTTTGGATAGTGCTAATTGAATATATGTAAATGTGTGAACGCCGGTTTCTTTGTTTTCTTTGTTTTAGTCAAGGTGAGGTGATCCTATTATTGATGTAATGGGGAAGCTTGGAATCATTCTATCTGGTGGGAATAAATAGTGAATCTTGACTTATTTCTTGGTGTCTATCTTTAACAGAAACTCATAGCACACCGTTGTTCAACAGTGTCTTAAAAACTTATGGTATACTTGGTAGACTTTCATACTAGTTGGTAGGACATTGAATCATGCTGGAATGTAATTATATTTTGCATTGTAACGTTATTACTTGAATGGAATAAATTGTATTACTTTGGAATATAGAATACTATAGCATTCATACTTGATCTTGTTGGGCTACTGATAATTACTCACACATAAGTAAGTCTAAGGGACCAGACTTGGCATCCCTGAGTAGCCAGGTTGCTACGGTACACAATCCCTTGTTTCCTGTACTTGACTGATGAGGAGCATAGAGGATCATGTAGGCCATGAAACACATTATCTTTTAAATGTTTGGCTTGTGATGAAAGATTAGCTACATTTTCTAAGAACTTCCAGCATATCATGGTCATTTATGAATGTGTATGTTTACAAACAATATGGAGTCAGATTATTAGATATTAAATCAAGGCTGCAGCCATGGAGTCAATATTGGGGGGAAGAAATAAGATGGGGCTCTGGGGGTCCCCCCAAGTAATACATTCAAATATGTTTAAAATATGCATAAGACACTTAACCATCAATATTCACACAATCTGATATCACTATGTTGATGTTGTTCCTACAACATCATAATTAATGTTGCTCCAGGACCATCATTACAACTGATCTGTAGTTTGCTAGTTACCCCCGTCCAAAGATAGAATATTGCCCTTCTCCCCGCCACTTCAACCTAACCCTAACCTCAGAGACTCCTGTGCCTGAACCTAACCTTAGTGGTACCGGTGCCTAAACCTAACCTCAGTGGGGCATGTGCCTATGCCTAACCTCAGCTGTGCCAACATCAATAATGATGTTGTAGGAACAACACCAACATATATCAGATTGATCATCAATATTTGCTCCTTTTCTCACTCACCTCCATGTCACCTGCTTTCCCTGCCCTGTTGGCATCCTCAAGGTCTCTCGCTCCCTCTCTTTCTATACTCTGAACGCACTAGAGTGAACATGGAATAAATACTATCAGTCATCAAGTTGTGTTTCTTGCCATGATGTTCAGGAATGGATTGCTAACCATTTCTGATCTGAATGGCAATGATTATTGTATCAATAAACATTGACTCACATCTTGTGCTACTGCATGCATCTATCATCTGACTGGTACTCATTTTCTCACTGCTTTCAGCTTACTTCTCTTTTCCGAGGCTGTCCAAAAAGCTGATGAATGTCTCTGCCACCCTTCCTCGTGCTCATGATGACACTCACTGTGAATAAAAGATGACTAATAAAACTGCTTGCACTTTAATCAAACAAACACTAATAATGCTATTTATCATACAGTAAGCAAATACAACTATACAGTATATTATACGAATATGCCATCAATGAAAACAACTACTTACTGCATAAATTATACATGCAGCGCAAAATAAATGATTGACACTACTCATTCTGACCAATCTAACAAAATCCTTCACGTAAGACAACATTAACGTTAGTTGAATACGCACATGAGCAAAATTGACGGAAGCAGTGTGGCTAATTAGCTTTCCAGGTAACTTAGCTATGATAGATAACGTTAGTGACTGTTGATTGACTAGCACTCGCATATCGGCCCCTTTTCACCCAAAACTTTTGTTTACGCTCCATGTAATTACTCGTACTTTTTAGCAAACAATTATTTATTTCCACAATTACACTTCCAGCGCAAAATGATGTGTTGAAGTTAAAACTCACTATCAACAGGAATATTACCTGCGTAACACATAATACATTCCAGTTCAGCACATTTTGTTACTGCACATTTTAAGTTAACCTAATGAGAGAGAGGCGGTACAGTGTTCGAAATACCTACGAACAGCACTTACAGCCAGTGTTGCCAGGTTAAGCAAAAATGTCCAGCACAACGACTGCTCAACACCAGCCCCAAAATGCCTGAAAACTAGACCAACTCCTGTTGTGGCGCAGCATTGACATTTTATCACTTGACCCCCCCCATCCCCCGACCGGGAACACAACTTAAGACTGTGTAGACGCGTGTGAAGCCGTAGCTGGCGCCAGAACAGCATATAAACACAATATGGCATACAATATGGCATATAAAGCCCGAAATGGTAGGGCCACGGTGAAGTTCAGAAGAAGCCAAAAAACAAGCCCCAGCGACCAATTTATTTTAACCCACGACATTGATTGAAAAGTGAAATTAATGAATGAATGAATGAACACAGCAGATATGTCAACCCTTTTTACAGCAGTGGACTGAATGCAACAGCACCTGGACAAACTACACGCAGAACTGCGGTAAACCGTAAAACTAAAACCGGTAGAAATAACGGCAATTTGGGAAGTTAAGTGATGATTATGTTTACATTTGCGAATGAATATTTTGGTAGGCTCTTTATGGTTGACTTTTATTTGCACTAATTCTCCTAGCGGCCCACGCAGTAACATTCTAAGGGGTGAACCTTCATTCCCCCATACTACACTAGCACACTCTCAGAAATCTGTAAAACAAGTACTACTCACACTTTTGAAAAGCCTGCATTCAAGAGTGGGAGCAGGGCTCCTGTTAGGCTATAGTCTCAACCTGGCTATCTTGCGATGTTGTGGCAGACAGACACGTTATGAGACAAATGAATGAATTACAAATGCCACAATAATTGCTACCAAATAAGATTCCATTCATTTTTGAACAGACCAACAAATCGAACAATCAATGAATCAATCAACGGATAACTGTTCTTTAAACAGTTTGGATCAAATGTGTCACTGAGACGTGTCAATTATGCAAGGGAGCCCAGTAAACACAATGCATAGTTAAAACACCTTGACAATATTGTATAAAATGACTAAAATAATACATAAATAAAATATATCCCCAACAAAATATACTGCTTAAAACAGTATATGCTTTAACAACAGTTCAAAGGGATGTAGAGGAAATCATAAGATAGGTACCCTTACTAATTTCTGAAAAGGATTCCACTGACGTGGTGCATTTATAAGAAACGACTTTACTATTTCAGTAGCAGCAAGTGGAATATCTAGTGTTAAATAATAACCACAGTATATCTAGCAGTTTTAAGGTGGAGGCACTTCATGCATTTCTCAATAGAATATTGCTATTGTTCCATATTGAATATTATCTAGAGGACAGATGTTGCTATGAAAAAAAAGTTTATTTTAGCAAAGATACCTGTCAGACTTGAAGCCTAGCATTTCTTCTTCAGACATTTGTACAGTGATCCCTAAAATCAAGGGAAAAAATAACAGTGGAGTTGTAATTAATGTCAGTTTGTTAACACTATATTTATCAGTGTAGCTATCTAGGTAGAATAGTATTTTCTTGTTTTAGGGCATATGGGTTATGAGATGAATTCAAGTTTAATTTGAGTTTAATTCAGCGTAAATATTATTTAGCCTATCAAAAAGGCCTGAGTCAATTAATTGAGGTTAGCATCCCCATTAGTATAGTCTTAGAAGATATCAATGTAGGCAGCATTCAGGATAATGTAACGTTTGCTTTACATTCAATGAACGTTAACGACAGCTGGCTGGCTAATGAACGTGATATTACTACTGGTGGTATTTAATTGTAATCATGACAAATATGTAAACTCGAACAGGTTGCAAACGTTCCGTCTACTGAACGTATCCTTACTGTTTCTAAAATGCTTGACGTGTTTCGTGGCTTGTACAAAGACACATATGTTAGAATACGATACAGTTGTAGTTACAGTAACCAAGGGGCGGGGCTTAGCGAAGGTTCTGAGTGTTTATTTTAAGGCGAGTCATAATATGAGGGCTGATTGCTCATTATCTTCAGTCACCGCATTTAAAAACAATTCTAATACATCGGCAAAAGTTCACTCACCTGGCGTACAAGTGGTTCTAAAATTAGACTCGCCCGAAATGTAAACTACTAGCCTGAGGCGAGCGGGCGATCTTAATTTCCGGTAATAAGCGTTTACCTGGCAATAGCTCAGAGACAACATGAACCTTTGCATAGACGATGTTGCAGTTTTGTTCATGTTGCCAAGGCCATTTATTTACACGGGACACTGCAATAGGTGGAGAGACGAGAGGGAAAAGGATAAGCCTGTGCCTTGAATAAAAAGGGGGAGCATTTTAATCAACAACTGTTGTGTACTTGGGGATTATAAAACATCCATGGCCTGTATATCTTCAAAAATCAGACAGATGCTGAAGCTTCTGTTGCATTTTGAAAGTGTTTGAATCCACGAGCTCCAACTGACTCATACAATAACATATGTGAAATATATACTGTGTTGTTAAATAAGGTATTTAAAATGATCAGAAAACCGTAATTTTAATATCGGCCTACCTATAAATGCACAGGCTACATGTATTTCTCCATAGTATCACCACAATTATAATGATAAATAGACTAATGTTAATTTCATTTCACATATTTTTTAAATTAAATTACAATGGTCACCTTAAATATTTGAACAAATAGGCCTAAATCATAATAGACCAGCAACTGTAAGAAATTGACAATGTTTAATCTTTGTAGATGTAAGAATATCAAATTATAAAATCAGCTACTAAACAAATCCAAAACAAAAGCACATTCATTACTTAGTCAATTTATTTGTGAGAAAACTCACAACTAAAACCAAGTGGTGAAAATATGTCTACGAAAGTAAGGCATTTTGTTTTTATTACCACTGTTTTATAGAAAGTTGGCTGTGGTGTTTTCTTTTTTATTGTTTTTTGTTATTAGTTTCTATATTGTTACCATTTACTATATTATGAGCAATTTGTAATTTAATAGGAAGTAACAGGAGTAGGGGGAGTGGACAAATAGTTTTTCAACTCAGATGTCAGATAATGAATTTTGACTTGCTTCCAATGCATTTAAAGAATAAAGGACATTGAAAGAACTTCAGACTTAAGACCAATAATGTCTAGAGCGACAAAATATTTTATTTTCATTTCAGACATTATTTTTACAAATTTACTTCAGAGTAGTTGTTGGTCTCTCTTAGGCACCTCAAGTTTTTACTGTTTGAGCACAAAGTTTTGAGGGACAGCCTGGCAATACTTGAGTGGTGTGATGCAGCTTCCAAAACAACAATATTGTTCTGTAAAATGTTTCACAGGTGGAGGATAATTGCAAGTAATTGTGCCCTCGTTATGGCAATGTCTTTCACCCATGGAAATTGGAAGCTTCCACTGGACTGAAGTTGAATAATGATGCAAACATAATATTTCAGTTTGTTATTGTTCTTTCAAATATTTCACCACATAGAACCATTGTGACCTTATAATAATTAAGCTGAGTGTCAGTGTGTTAAATAATATAAAGCCTACAGCAGAACAGCATTTTAAGGTTTACTTTTTTAAAGTAAAATGAGAAAATTAGTCAGGGTTTCAGTGGTAATCTTAATTTTCCCGTAGCCTCGTTTTATTCCAATATTTAGAATTTGCTTTTAGTTTTTTGAAAAAGACGTCTTACAAACTTATTGCTAACAACCTGGTCAAAGAAAGTACTTTTTGTTAATGGCATGATGGATTATGATGAATGCCCCCAATCAAGGTTTTCTGCCTACATTGCCTCCCTAATGACTTGCACTAGATGGTATGTGTATTTTTCATTGAGATTTAAGTTCAGTCAACCCCTGTTGTTATTATTATAATGTAGTTGTCCCCACGGTAAAACAGTTTGACACAATGTCCTGACCTGTGTGTTTAAAACTCTCCACTGTACTAATAGTCTATACAACTGAACCCATCAGAGGATTCTAATGTATGTCCCAAATGGAAGCCAATTCTCTATATAGTGCACTTTATCTGATCAGAACTCTGGTTTAATGTAATGGACCAAATATGGAATAGGGGGAAATTTGGGACATATCCCCAGTGATGTTTTAGAACTATTCAGCAGACTTCCCGTTGGGTTGTGAAGAAAAAAACTGAGAAGCATTTACACTGCTTCCATATTGTCTGGTATATTCAAAGATGTCGTGTGACGTTATCTTTCAGAGCCATATGTTTATCTATTTCTAAACATGGCTCAGATCTTTGTAGAATACCCGTTGGTGATGTTAAAAGCCAATATTTAAAAAGACAACCGAAGAAATATGTTTATTAAAACTCTCATCCAATTAGGGACATTTTAATTACTTCTATGAATAGCTTCATTTTTTGTTTGGATTAATTAAAGTACTTTGAATGATTTTCAGGCTTTACTAATAAAGTAGCACTGAAATTAAATCTTGGTAGTTCTGATCATTACATAATTACTCCTCCGTGGCTTTACCAAATACAGTACTTCTACCTGAAAATCTATAGTTTAAATATGCACCTAATCCCTTTTTCTAAATTGACAAATTACTTGTCACAAAACTAGAGGTTTTGGTGGAAGGTATAATGTATTTACCATCAGTTTTCAAGACTAACTTACTGACTAATTTACTGCACTTTTAAGATTTATTAGATGTGTAAGGACTTTTATTGAGTCGAAAATTAACAGTTGCAGTGAAACGCTAAAGTCCTGATAATAACTCCACAGCACAAAGTTCTTCATCCAACACATCAACGTACCTATGGAAGAAACCAAATGCTATTTCCATCCAATCTAAGGCCAGAGAGATACTGCACTTCTTTTGACTAGGTCCCATTGGGGAACCTGTAGTGCTCTGATCAGAAGCAGTGCACTATAAAAGGGAAAGGGTGCCATTTGGGACATGGCCTCACACTAACTACGTGACCTAGTTGGAACCCTGAGGGGATGAATCAGCTCATATCTGCTGAGGAGGCGAAAGGAAAAAGAAGAAAGCAATGTTATCTTAGCAGGGAACCAGAGTAGCCTTTGAACAACAAATATGAACGTGGAAGAAAGTAAACACAAATAAGCAGCATAGAGGGGCAGGACTTGTTTTGAAACGTTAATTAATAAGAATAACTCATTAACCTTTGACCCCCAGAAAATGGACTGGACACCGTGGTAGGTCTGATGTACTGCAGTATACAGTGTAGGGAAATCATTTTGACTAGAGCCCAAAGTTGTGTTATTCCTTCAGAAAGTGTCATTCCCTGGGTAAATGTGGTTACATAGGTTGAAGAGGTAAGTCTTTTTCACAAATGAATTTGAATTAAAGCAACTCAAATATTTATACGTATTAAAATATATAGACATTAAGACTGTCTTCATCTGTATCCTTAATTGACCGCAACATCATATAAAGTTGTGACCCCGCTATATGCACACAACTCCACATAAAGTACTGACCCTGCTATATGAGGGTTTCTGATGAGAACTCCACCTGCCAGTCAGGTGTTTTCCAAGGGCATTCATGCAGAAAATCAAATATTGAAGATTGACATTAGTTTGATATGAAACAACGGGACTCAAAAGACAAATCAAGGTTGTTGATGCCATCACTTGACTTCCCAGGATGCATCATGGAGCTATCAACAGTGGCAGACTGTCAAGACAACTTTGCATTTTTCATGAAACACAATGAGAGAAGATTATCTCAAAAATTACATTACAGCCAACCATCCTGTTCTAAGGATTTAAGAAAAAACACACAAAACACACAAACACACAAATAGGCATTTAAACTTAAACACACAAAAACACCTACACTGGCATATACATTTCATTCACAGCCACAATAAAAACGTGCTGTGAATTAAATGTCTATTCTTTATCCTATTGATATTTCATTCAAAATATGAAAACAAATCTAACCATTGATTAAAGAGAAAGAAAAAAGAATCTTATGATAAAACAAATATTTTATAATAAATAAATTCTTATGACATTCTTTTATAGGCACCCCATCTAATCCTTACTGCAACCTCCCTTTGCCGAGATAACAGCTGAGTCTTCGAAAATGTGTAATCAGGTAGTTGAACACGTGACAAAGGATTTAGACCAGTCCTCCATGCAGAAGCTCTATGAATCTTTCATATTCTGGGGTCCATGCATGTGGGCTCTCCTATTTAGCGCATCCCACAGGTTTTCTATGGGGTTTAAGTAAGGGGACTGGGATGTCAAGGATGCATTTTTGTGTTGATTTCCAGCTGTGCTTTGGATCATTGTCCTGCTGGAAGATGCAACTATGGCCCAATCTTTGCTTCCCGGGAGAGACAATTTTTTTTTAATATCAGTTGGTACTTGATGGATTCCATGATACCATGTATTCTAAGTTGTCCAGGGCCTTTGGAAGAAAAACTGCCCACAACATCAAAGAGCCACCACCATACTTCTCAGTGGGAAGGAGGTTGTTTTCTGCATAGCTATCTTACTGTCTATGCCAAACCAAGCTTTTTTATGGCAACCCTGGTGTCTGCTTGTAGTTTTGGAGACATTCTGATCGAAAGACCCAACTAATGTAAAAAATGTTCCAGCTATGATCCTCGGACATTCTTTGTTCCACTCGGATCATCCTTACTGTTTGTGGATTCACAATAGACCCACATCTAAATTACACTGGAATTCTTTATTTTTTGCTCCAAAACGGGTTAAAATATTTTCAGTTGCCTTTCTTATATTCAGAACAACTTGGTACACACATAACCCAATCATGGAAAATAAACATACCTAACCTATATCAAATGTCATTTCCATTTATGGATAGCATTATAGGTTGTAACATTGGTTGATTCTGCAATATATATTTGTTTAATTTTCAGGAATCTATTGTGCTTTATTGGATGGAAAATATATTTTTTGCTTGCAGATAAGTTGGCTAGTTTCAAATGTTTGTGCATCGGTGGGAGCAGCTTAAGTCACTGGACAACCCTAGGTCACCCTACTTTCATCTGACCCCTCCTATAAATTACTGTTAACATTTTTGACCGGTAACTATAGCAGATTACAGTTAGAAAGTCACATACTCAGCTATGACAGTATCACTGATGTACAAGAAATTTTTCTGCACTCCTGAAAACAAGCATACATAAAACCCTTGTATTGTGAGCTATTTCCTTTGAGTTCTTATTATTTCTCAAACACAACATAAGTTTGGAAATACAATCTCTTCGTTTTTTTCCTTTCACACACCTTTCATCAGGTCAGGTAACGGTCCTTGAGTCAAGTATATTTGTTAAATCATTTAAGTAGTTGGATGAAACCAATAGGACAGTTTCAATATCTTTTACACAAGGCTACCAAAGAGACAGTTGTGCTGTCTCCTTCCCAAATTAGTTATTTATAGATGTGCATTTCCAATGTACTATGTGTAAACAAAAACTTAAACATGAAATGAAATAGATATATGTCTGAAAAATAAAAACTAACTAAATCTCCCTAAAAAGTTAAGAAACAAACTGATGAATCTGATTTGTTTTATTTATTAGATATAAAAAATAAATAATATTACACAAAACTATAATGCCCCTCCTTCGTACAGACACGCACACACGCACACGCACACGCGCACACGCGCACACGCACACGCACACGCACACGCACACGCACAGGCTGCACTGGCTACATCCTCCCTGCTGAGCGCCAAAGTATACACACTCCCTGCTGTTGCCTGTGTTTTCAGCGCGTCTGTAAAGACCATCATTAGGAACTCGGGGCGAGACCATTACATCCCATATATATATATATAGTCTACACACCCCTGTTAAAATGCCAGGTATTTGTGATGTAAAAAAAAATTACTAAGATAAATCATGTCAGAACTTTTTTCACCTTTGATGTGACCTATAATGTGAACAATTCAATTGAAAAATTATCTGAAATATTTGAGGGGGGAAATAAAAAACACACAATAACCTGGTTGCACAAGTGTGCACATTCTCTTATAACTGGGAATGTGGCTGTGTTCAGAATTAACCAATCACATTGAAACTCATTAAATAGAAGTCATTACACACCTGCCATAATTTAAAGTGACTGTGATTAATCACAAATAAAGTTCAGCTATTCCAGTAGGATGTTCTTGTCATTTTCTTAGTTGCATCTCAGAGCAAAAGCCATGGTCCGCAGAGAGCTCCCAAAGCATCAGAGGGACTTCATTATTGAAAGATATCAGGCAGAAGAAGATTACAAAAGAATTTCCATTAGATATATTATAGAACACAGTGAAGACAGTCATCTTTAAGTGGAGAAAATATGGCACAACTGAGACATTACCAAGAACTGGACATCCCACCTAAATTTATATAAAGACGAGAAGAAAACTGGTCAGGGAGGCTTCCAAGAGGCCTACAGTAACATTAAAGGAGCTGCAGGAATTTCTGTCAAGTACTGGCTGTGTGCTACATGTGAAAACCATCTCCCATATTCTTCATATGAATGGGCTATGGGGTAGGGTGGCAAGACGGAAGCCTTTTCTTACAAAGAAAAACATCCACGCCTGAATGAAGTTTGCAAAAACAAACATCAAATCTTCCAAAAGCACATGGGAAAATATGTTATGGTCTGCTGAAACCAAGGGGAACTTATTGACCATAATTCCAAAAGGTATGTTTGGCGCAAAAACAATACACCACATCACCCAAAGAACACCATACCCACATTGAAGCATGGTGGTGGCATCATCATGCTTTGGGGCTGTTTTTCTTCAGGTGGAACCGGGGCCTTAGTAAGGGTGGAGGGAAATATGACCAATTCCAAATACCAGGCACACATTTTGGCACAAAACCTTCAGGTGTCCATTAGAAAACTGAAGATTAAGAGAAAATTCTACTTTCAGCATGACAACAACCCAAAGCACACATCCAAATCCACAAAAGCATGGCTTCACAAACACCTGGCATTTTAACAGGGGTGTGTATACATACTATCTATGTGACCTACGTAGCACATGTATTGCTTCTAATCAGATAAGGGCACTTGGACATAGTGTGCTATATGGGATGTATCCTGTGGACAAACTGGCAAGTGTGAGCTTGGTATGGTAACTGTACTGTAGTTGTTGGTATAGTGTAGTTATTGTATGTACGGAAGCTAGTACGGTAGTTCATATGACAGCTGTTGGTATGATTACTGTGGATATTGCAGCTGTGTGTATGGTAGATGTTGATACGATATCTGTTCTGAACTGAATAACAAAACTGAAAGTAACTGATATGAAATGTGTAAGTAATATTTGTATCACTCCTTTACAACTACAATAGTATTGGTAGCACTTCTCCACCACAACAATAGTGTTGGTAGCACTACTCTACCACAGTAGAAATGGTAGCAGTCTTAACCATTGTGGCATCTGCCCCTGATTTAATATTTAATTGTATCACTATGTTTGTGTATTGTGCTTTGTTTGCTTCTCCATTGTAAAAGATACCTTGGTTGGAATGGGACTTCCTTGCATTAATCAAGGTTCAATAGTCTTTCAAAAAGAGCTAACATAAGGTATGCTGAATGAGATTGTGATAGGCTGAGCTGTGCTCAGCAGTGTTAAGCTGTGGATACTGCATGTATAGCTCCCTCATGAAATGTAGCTGTGCTTGCACTGCACAGGTTAAATGATGTGAAGTTTGAGTGAGATCTGTAGGTAAGAAAATATTTTTCCCTTGGCAGTGGTGGAGAACAAAATCAATCAAACATTTACTTTTTGATACAGTTGCAAAGTTAAAAAAGGCAACATTCCATGAGTGAAGATGCCCTAGACCTCAGCAGTGATAACTTCATGAACTTGTGATAACTTCATGAATAGCAGCGATAACTTCATGAACTTGTGATAACTTCATGAATAGCAGTGATAACTTCATGAACTTGTGATAACTTCATGAAGACCATAGTCACCAAGAAAACAAGTGGTAACACACTACGCCGTGAAGGACTGAAATCTTGCACCTCCCGCAAGTTCCCCCTGCTCAAGAAAGCATTGGCCTATTTTAAGTTTGCCAATGAACATCTGAATGATTCAGAGGAGAACTGGGTGAAAGTGTTGTGGTCAGATGAGACTAAAAATCGAGACAAAAACCTTATATGGGGAGGTGGTGTGTGGGAATTTAGAATAGCCTAATTTTAAGCTGATGGAAAATAAAAAAGTATCTGTCCATTTGTATTGTTGATGCCAAATTATTCCAAATGAAAACCTCAGGCTCATGCTATATCATCGCCACACTGCTTTCTTGCTGCAATCTGGTATTATAAACCATTCGCTGTCAGCAATTAAGAATTAGACGATGTTGATTCAGTTAGCTGTTCAATAACTCTGGGGAACCCAAATGGAAAATGTTCCATCTTCTCTTGACCCAATTATCATTTAACAATGTGTAATTCGGTTCTGTTAACTCACATTTGGATAACTGTAGCTCACCGGTATCTCACCTGACACTCACCTCCCTGCTCTTCTGGCTTTATCTTCCTCTGAAAATATTTGAGTAATGTAATCTGGAAATCGTTGGTTTAATATTGATCTCTTTATAGCAATGACATCAATAAAGAATTTTCCAATCCAGGACAATATTTATATTTTATTATAGCACGTCTAATAAAAATATGTCCCCTGGAATTGAGCATAACATGTCTTCATGCTGCTAACATTTGGTTTGCTCCTCAGCCTGTAAAACCTTCTTTTTCTATGACTCAGTTATTCCCATTTCCATGACGAATGTGATGAGAGCCTTCCCTTCGACCAGCCATGAATACGTTCTTCAGGGTCATTGTTTTACATTGAAATTCCTTTTAGCAATCGGTTATTTAATTTAAACATTTCTGTGACCTCACTCAGGGTAATCTAATCGCCAAGTTTGCCTTCTTGACTTGTGTATTTGCCTACAAACTGTGGGAATGAGTTTAGTGTCACATCTGTACACTGGCACAACTGAGACACTATGGGAGACAATAGGGAGGAGCATGTCATACTGGCCGCTTGTGGCTCTGATTCGCACCCTACTCGCTCGGTTTGCGACCAATAGAAATCTTAGAAGAGCGTCTGAGAAAACGAAAAAATACTCTCTGAGCAGAGTCAACTATGCTGAAGGGACATTAAAACAAATCACCCACAATAAATGACAATCCCAATAAATGACAAAAAAAGTGGACAAGCTAATTGTCAGTAAAAAAAAACATGGTAACACTATTTTGAGAATCCCTAAAGTATGGTTCTAGATGCTCTACAGATTGTCTGCTGACTTTCTGTAACATTTCAATGAATGATGTACTAACCCTAACCTTTACTTGTATCGCTAAACGTAACCCTTACCCTAAACCTAATTCTAAACCTAACCCTGAGCTTAACCTTAGCAAGCAGATGTTCATCAAATGATAGCTTGTCTAAAGTTTGTTGAAATTTGTTGATAGTGCACCATCTATAGAGCATAAACAGATGAAAATTGGGACTCTCAAGTGTAACCAAAAAAATATATAATAAATGAAGCTATACTAAAGGCCAAGAGGCTGAATTGTCAGCGAAATAAATCCAAGGTAGAATACAGAAAACAGTGCTCTAAGGCGATTCAGAAGTGGCTGAGATGATGTTGAACGCTGCTGAGTACATCGTACATGTGATGCTGATTTCCCTTGTGACTCTACTATAATTGGTTCCCTATTTATTCCATGAACGACTGTGACGCAATGTATTATGTCATGGTGTCATTGTGATGAATGCTATTTGGGAAGGATCCAATAAAAGTCAAATATTGTGAGTCAATTTGGTATATTATTATGAGCAGTAGAGGTGAATTGGTTGTGTCACAGCACTGGCTGCTGGCTTTTGTCTTGACTTCCGTTTTGATTTTGATTTTAAAGTGGTGTATAAGTCTGAAGCCTTAATGTAAATTACTAATAATATGATTCAAATTATAACTACTTTTATTATTATTACTACAGTTATTACTCTGATGATAGTGATTTTATTGCTATAATTAAATTCCCCCTTTTCCTCTATCAGTGCACTACATTTGACCACTTCCAATACGGTTCTATTTGTGTTGCAGCCATGCCATTTGTGTGTCACAGACAGTGACCCTTCTGTGGCTGGAACTTTAGTTCAACAAATCATCTTTGAGAGTGTCTACAAAAAGCTTCAACCTCTGTAGACATAAGGTTAAGAAAGTACACCAGATTCACTCCATCCTCAGACAAGCCCTTGAGTTACTGACCATCACACACACACACAGACACAAACGCACACAAGCACTCAGACGCACACACAACACAAAGAGCTTCATGAGGTGACCTTTAAGAGATGGCAGACTCAGCCACTGAAAATCCTGTTGCCGCCGGTGAAACTTACCTGGCAAATGATTATTACACTCCAATAACTCATATCTCAGCGCGGAGCAAGTGGAGGCTAGAAAGCAATAGAGCGAAGAGGAGGAAGAGGAGTATGGAGATTGTGGAGTTGTGGCATTGAAGAAGACATTGAATTTCGACATGGAAGCAGATGTGTTGCTATTGGTTAATTGAGGAGGAGGAGACGACGAAGACGGCAGAGGAGTACGGAGATTGTAGAGTCTCAAGACTGAAGACGTTTCCGTCATTCCAGTTGGACATGGAAGCTGTTCCTCTCATTTGGATAATTGACGTGTTTTCTGAGAGTGGGTTTTTCTGTGCCTCGGGGCGTTTAACATTTCTGTCAGTCTCTCATCTTCCATTCCACAAGCAGCAGCAGGAAGGAAACAGAGTCTGTGGTTTGGATCGGAAGATTGGAAGCCCTATTCCTATCCAGTTAATAAATGCTGCAGATTGAGAATCTAGCCAACAAACATGATTAAAAGCCGCAGGGAGCCATCATCCAGAGAAATACATTCTCTTAACGTAGTAAAGGCTCATAAAATCGCACATTTCGGGAAGATGCCAGATTTCTGACCTTTTTATGTCTTGTTTTCGTCACTTTCATTTTTTAGGACTTATAAAGGAGGAGAGAGGCCTCCTGCCATTCTGTGGGATTGTCTCATAGCCATCCCCCCTGTGTGCAGCTATCTGCCAGACGACCCTTCATGATCTCTCGGCTCCGTCTTTGATGACGTTCGTGTTCTTTCTCAGAGTGAAACTTGACAAATCTAAATTCCAGGGCAGGCTGGATCCACCTGGGAATTATACTCTCCACAGGAGTACCTTCTTCACATTTAGATGAAGTTACCCCTCCTGGAATCAGTAGAAAGCCATTCTTGGGCGTTGCATGTTTGTTTGTTTATGCGTGTGTAATGTATTTCGGGGTGGTTCGGTGTACCTTGTGTTTTCTGGGTGAGTGATGATCAGCCGGGGAGAGGAGCGGCCGGCAGGTAAAGTGTTTGGCCTTTTGCAATCGAATAGGAAACCCTATGGGCCACTGGAAGAGGCAGGCAGTCGTCACTGGGGGCCTCATTAAGACACAAACACACACCTGGGGAACGAACCAGAAAACACACAGCACTCTGCCTTCTAAATGTCACCTTTTTAAATAGGGCACTACCTGTGACCACTATTAGGTGATAGTTAGTGCCATGTATAGGAAATAGGGTGCCATTTTGTATGCATCATAAACCACGGAATATATAGGTGTGAACATGAAGACGGTTTCCTTCTGTGTTATATTATAGGGCACAAAGAATCTCCCATGAGTCCATCTCAATGAGTCCATCTCTCTCGCTCCGATTTTTGGGTTCTGTGAACGGGGCTGTTGGGGCTCTACAGCTTTTGAGCTGTGATCTTGGGTTTCTGATGGGGTCTGGCCATGTTCTCTGCTTTATGCTTGGAACTGTGAGCTTGGATTTCTTGTTGTGATCAGGCCATGTTCACTGCTTTATGTTTGGAGCTGTGAGCTTGGGGTTCTGATGGGATCAGGCCATGTTCTCTGCTCTGTGCTTGGAGCTGTGAGCTTGGGGTTCTGATGGGATCAGGCCATGTTCTCTGCTCTATGCCTGGAGCTGTGAGTTTGGGGGTTCTGATGGGATCAGGCCATGTTCTCTGCTCTATGCCTGGAGCTGTGAGTTTGGGGGTTCTGATGGGATCAGGCCATGTTCTCTGCTCTATGCTTGGAGCTGTGAGCTTGGGGTTATGGTTCAGGCCATGTTGCTTTTTCATTTTGGGTAAACGTGTTACATTTAGTCAAAGTATACAACTGAAAGGTATACTGTATGTGTTTTGTTGTATTTAATTAATATGCATACTGTATATGTTTTGATGCATTTAATAAATGTACATACTGTATGTGTTTTGATGTATACAATTTATATAAATATATTTTTTAAGTAAACTGACTTGTAATGTTTCGCATAAGAACCTTTAAAGTTTTTGGCTAGTGTTACTTAAGTATCGTTAGTAGTAAAATATATTTTATTAGGTAATGTTAGTAGCAGCTTCTTTATTTGACTCATGTCCACACAAAACACAAAATCTGAGATAATGCATTAACCGTGGACCGGAAGACGACATTTTGGCAGCACCGTATGGCTCTCGGCTCGCAGATGCATCCCGAAAACAAGCCTGTCTAGTGGTATTTCTTCAGATAACGTAGGCACTAGTGGCTCTGCATCGTGCCGTGTCATTTCATCTGTCCTTCACAGCAAAACTCTTACACTGAAATGTCCATTGGACAAATCACACAGGGTACAGGTTTTTTCTCCAGACTAACAATCATTGTAATGATTTATTTCTCCAATAATTCTACTGTCTTGACGAAAGACTGGAGGCTTTTATTCTGGGCGTGAATATATTTAAACATGTCCTGATAATAACAGTCTAAGCTGATAACCAGAGATTGGATCCCAAATGTATAGTGTCTGTCGCCATAATATTTTAATTGAGGAAGTGTCATCATAATTATTATTTCAGCAATCCACACTGGACTGCCTAAATGCCCCCCAGCCTGCTGATGTGAGGAGAACATTTGCACTTGAGATGCATTTGAAGGCTACAAATGAGAAAGTGAACTTGCAATCCTTAGCTCAGTTGGAACCTTGAAATGCTGTTTTGAAATCTACTAAGAATAGAAGTTTCAATAGGGGCTGTGTTCATTTTTGTGTGTGTATATATATATATATATATATATATATATATATATATATATATATATATATATATATATATATATATATATATATATATATATATATATATATATATATATATATATATATATAGCAATGTACAGTTTATTGGCACAACATATAGGCTATCAACAAAAGTATTCATTTTTTTTAATTTCATTTTAAGTTGACATTTTTACACTCAAACCATGAGCAAACCTTTTTTCTCTAAACACAAGAACACTGTTTCTGCAAAATTAATTTATCAGCTGGAAAACAGACGCTTTTTCCCTGATGGAATTCTTATTCTACTAAAAAAACATTATTCCACAAATTAAAACAGCAGGTCTGCATATTTTTGTGATTAAATGTTTTCAGATTGGCATCAAATCAAATATTTTCTGAGGGGGGGGGGGTCTAAATGACACTAATTTGAGGGATTGATTAATCAATAAAAGGAAGAGTTTGGTTGCAGTCATAGTAACACAACCAGTGATACATTTATGATGGGGGACATTGGGTGTTTTATAACTGTTAATTATAACAACAAAATAAATAGAACATTTGTATTATTTGGCCATTCAGTGTCCTTTTTTAAGATATTAAATTGTAGTTGAAAATCTGAAAAACAACACATGCAAAAACTGAGAAAACCTGAAAGAAAGCGAATACCTTTTCCTGTCATAACTGAGCATTCCATGCCTCATCTACTCATGATTCTCAATGTTGACTCTGATATTTGAAGTAAAAAATACCACAGTAAAAATATTACTTTTATAGAGATTTGACCTTCCAGTTTAGCAAGGTGTAATACCACTCCAAGAATGTTTTTTATGGAAAGAAATAGCTCTCAGGATGTGTTTATGGATCCAAACAGTTGTTTTTGTACCATCTTGCCATTATGTGTCAGAGGTTGACTGGGGCAAGATATGGACCAGCCAGTTCACCACGTTATTTGTCTGACAGTATAGGGTCTTGCAATTTCATCATGTTTTGATGTATTCTCAAAGACTGCAACTGGAGAAGTAGAATGGCCTCTGGATATGTTTGTGGGAGCTCTGATGAAGGTCGCTATTGAAAAAGAGTCTAGATAAAAGTGCACAGACCTTAAGAATCTCTGTAGTAGAAACGACTAAACACTGACCACTGACCCCTAACTTTTATTCCTTGACAGCAGATGTCAAGAGGAGCACCGCCCCCACAGCACATTTAGGATTATTCTAAATTGACCTGTCTGGCTAAATAAAAGTTCAATCAAAATAAAGAAGTGAGAAATGGAGAAACAGAAGAACAGAGAAGTCGAGTATTGGGAAAGCTCAGGAAAACAAACAAACAAACAAACAAACAAACGGAAAAGCTAGCAAACAGACAGAACCAGTCCAATGTAACAGTGGCACTCTTGCTGCTGTGCTGGCTTGGCCAGGTCCCTCATGTAAGTGTGTGTGGATGTGTGTGTGGATGTGTGTGTGGATGTGTGTGTGGATTTGTGAGTATTCCAGTTGCTTCATGAATGTGTGTGTGTGGATGTGTCAGTGTTCCTGACGCCTCGTGAATGTGTGTTGTGTGTGGACGTGTCAGTGTTCCAGATGCCTCATGAATGTGTGTTTGTGTGTCTGTGCGGATGTGTGTGTGTGGATGTGTCAGTGTTTCAGACACCTAACTAATGTGTGTGTGTGTGTGTGTGTGGATGTGTCAGTGTGCTAGACATCTCATTTATGTGTTTGTATGTGGATGTGTGGAAGTGCCTCATGGGGACCGGCAAAAGATCCAACTTCTAGTGGTTTTACTACACTCATAGGGACATTTGGTCCTCATGAGTATAGTTAGACCTAAAACACACACACACACACCTCATAAAAGGCCTAATCTATAAAGATTCATGTTGTCTGTTTCTGTCAAAGCACTTGAAAACCTGCCAAATTCCAATTATTATACCAGGAGACAGAACAATCAAAAAATTTCCCACCCAGATTATCACACCAACCAACCAGAAATTGAAGATCAGTGCCCAGTTTATTACACCAAATCTGATGTACTTTCCTGTATAGTTTTCTCTACTAATGGATGTTTTGACCAATGACATCAGATCTTTGTACATCAGACTTTTACAGGGGTATCATGATTGGTCAAATGACCAATTAGTGGAAAAACATATCGGAATTGTACTGTCTGTGCATAAGAAACCCAAGAGACAGGGAAATAAACAAGCATGTATTTAAATAATCTTAATTAAATCATAAATGTCAGTGTTTTGAATTTAATACTAGACAAATACAAACAGTTGCATGTTGGTCCCTCCATGAGCATATCCTGTTACTTCTATTTCTTCAAAATCTCATCTGGTACAGTATCTCATTATTTATCGCATTGAAGAATTAATGTAGCAAGTTCATCCAGGAAACCCGGGTGATTACTGACCTATCACAATATCAGATTTCATACCTGTCTATGATTACCCAGTCAGTTGAATATGGTTGTACTAGCATGTGGGTGAAAATATCTGAAGCGCTGTTAGCATCCTGGTCTCAATGGCAGTCGTAGCATTTTGGTAGTAGTTCTTTGGATGTCTAAACTATTAATACGATGTACTATTTAAAATATAAACATTGACATTTCTTTCATTTCTATCTGATAATATATTTTACTATTGTTTATACAGAAAACCCATGTTATAATAAAAGTTGCTTGTTGGCATCTATTATTGTAGAATATGTCTTCATTTGATTACGGAAATTATTTTCAGTCAGATGTGATCAGTGGTGACCAGTTATAGTGTTGTTTAATGTAAAAACAGTAATATAAATCCCTTTAGCCAGGCGTGGTTCTAGACATAAGGAACATAAGCGGTAACGTACTGCAAATGAGCCCCCAACCACTAGGGGAGAGGGGTCCTGAAATAAGCTAGGACTGCCTTTTGTACTTGAAAGTCTCATTTTGTAACACACGTCTTACATTTTTTGGTCTCAGACTAAATTATTGTTACAATCACCAAACTGAAAGAATTGCACCATGTTATGTTTTGATGACATAACCAATAGACTAGTGAAATCAGTTTTTAGCTTTGTACCAAGAGTTTTGAAAAAACGCAACATACCATTGACAGTATTACCAAAGCGGCAACAGAAAACCCTGTAATATACACTTTCAGATCAAATTGGCCACTTAATAAAACAAACAAATGTTTATGATAAATGTAATAATCCATCAAAAGCTTGAGCGTTGATTTAACTTGTTTTGCACTTGTTGCCTGCGGACATTTCCAATAACATACAGGCTGAAATGAAAAAGAAAATGCATTCTGTTCTCTATATAGAGCACTTCTTTTCAACAAAGCTCTATAGACCTTGGTCTAAAGTTGTGCCCTAATTAGGAAAATGGTCTCCCCTCCATGGATACATTTAAACTACTGATAGACCAACTTTCATCCATGGGGCTCTGGTTCACTCCCTCTCTTCCTCAAAATCTTTTTCTCCTCTTTCTCTCTCCTCTATCTACTCGGTCTCACACACTCTGTCTCACCTCCATGTCTCTCTCCCCTCTGTGTCTCTTTCACCCTCATTCGCTCCTCTCTTTCCTATGTCTCTGTCAGTCTCTCTTCTCTCTCACACTGTCTTTCTCATTCTGAAGCCTCTCTGCTCCTCTCCTTTTACCTTTCTTTCTTTCTTTCTTCCTCCTTTGCTCTCATCCTACATCCTCCCTCAAGCTCTTCACTGGTGATTCTGGGATTGCTTTTGGCAGCTGTGATTCACTGACACACACACAAACACACACACACCTCTCCTTGCGTCTTCCTAGCATGGCACAACTCTCTCAGTTGTTTTTCGTACCATCTGTAGATGACAGCTGTAAAGATTGGACAGAGATTGGACAGTAAGCCTTATTGTCTTCCTTTGTGTGGTCCTGTATGTATGTTTGTGTTTGTGCATGTGTGTGTGTGTGTGTGTGTGTACAATGGTAAAGAATATGTTCAGGGGATTGTTCTAAAAATCTATTTGATTTCAAAGGAAGTTAATTAATCCTTTTGTTTGCTGTCTTCAAGGTTGTAGACCATGACAAAGTGAACATTGACCAGGCTTACAATGTTTGGTAAGGCCGAATTTACATCAGAAAACTGTCAGAAATGAATATAATAATTTGATCATCTAGCTGCAGATCAAATTTTTCTGCAAGTTATTAAACACATTGAACAACAGCAGGTTATTTGGAGGACTAAAGAGTTTTGTTGTCAGCTTCATGTTTTACTTATCTGACGGGGAAATTGTCCCAGCCCTGATTTTTGGTCTGATAAATAAATGCTCATAATGTTCAGTTACCCCTTAATGAAGGCAGGATTCCCAGACACATTCCTGCAGACGTTGTACTTCTGTCCTGCCGGTAGAGTGGGACGGGGTTAGGCAAGGTCAACAATTACCTTAGTTGTTCATACGTAGACACAAGCGCCTTTTGCTCAGTAATTGGCCACACATCATTTTGGACAAGGGGACATTTTACAGCCATTGAACACATACATTTTCGGTACAGCATCGCAGATGCTCGTTCCTGCAACGGGCCGATAATGTTTGGTCAAGCTTTCATGAACAGGGGTCTGAAAACCAAAACCCTGGAATGAACAGTAGTGTTGCGTTAGCATTAAAGTCAGGGTCCCGAACAGCACCCTATATCCTATATAGTCTACTAACCATCGGACTCTGGTCAAAATACACTGCATAGAAAATGAATGGGGAGCCATTCAGGACACATACAAGGCCAGCGGAACAATCTCCTACGTAGGCATTTAAAAAGTCCTTCTGCAGACAGAGAAGCAGTTATTAATACAATTCCAGAAATGGCCCAGTGAGAACGTACAACAGCACATCGTTGAATTGCATTTATACCCGGCCAATCAATAGGAACAGAATTATGAGGCAGTGAAGCGAACAATATTAATCTGAGATTAAATATCCAAGGGTGGACTAGTCCCACCTTGTTCCACACCTACAGAGATTATCCATGAAATATGGATAAAGAACGAGGAGAGGGTGAAGAAGGAGCAGGAGAGGAGAGGAGGGAGGAGAGATGTGAGAGATGAGAGGAGAGGATGGCGAGGGAGGCAGTGAGGGAAGAGGAGGCGAAGGGAAAACGAAGGGGAAGAGGGGGTTACTGTGTGTATAACAGCCATGTTTCCAGGGCATCCTCCGATAGGGTACCGAATAAAATGTGTTGGAGGTAAGTCATCTAGAAGAACACTGTATGGCACAGGATCTCTCTCTCTCCACATCCCACATTCTCTCTCTCTGTCGGGCAACTCATCTCTTTCTTTCTTTCTTTCTTTCTCCCCCCCTCTTGTTTTAGTTCTTTCTTTCTCAGTCACTGTTTCACTCTGGTTGTAGATTGACTATCTCACTCCCCTGGGCCCCCAAGCCTCCGGTAGCCCCCATAGTGTTTGGGCACTGGTGTAATTAGTCGGCCTCCCCGGAAAGATAAAATACCACCTCTGAACACTGACAGTGGAGTTCCTAAAGAGACCCAGAACCAAGCTCTATTTTAATCTCTCTCAGTCTCTTTATCTCTCTTTCTACCTTCCTGTCTTTGTAGGGAGTCTCATGGACATTCCTACTGATGAGAAGATTTATATACAAATGAAGATATGAGATTTACAGATGAGAGAAAGTCTATTTACATATGGCTGTGTGTGTGTGTGTGTGTGTGTGTGTGTGTGTGTGTGTGTGTGTGTGTGTGTGTGTGTGTGTGTGTGTGTGTGTGTGTGTGTGTGTGCGTGTGCGTCGGGGGGGCATTAACTAACAAGGTCACTTCCTCCATTTTCTTCTTCCTATATTTTCCTAATTTTCCTTACCTTCAGCTAAAATAAACACAAGGGTCTGGACCAGAACAATAGTAAACATGGTAGTCTGGACCAGAACATTAATACACATTATGGTTTGGACTAGAACAACAGTAAATATGGTACTCTGGACCAGAACGTTAATAAACATGGTGGTCTGGATTAAAACAATGACAAGAATGTGCTTTCAGGCGGTCACACGGATAAGGAATTTTTATTTTAAGTATGCAACCATCCAGTCTCTGCTTGCCCTACTTACTGTTTGTCTGTCTCAAATCACATCCTATTCCCTAAATAGCCTATAGGCTATTGTTTAAAAGTAGGGCACTGTGTAGGAAACATGACATTTAGGAGTCGTACGTGGTGTCTCTAGCAGTCCCCAAGGAGCCATCCTCAAGACCTGTTGTACCTTCTAGCAGGGGAAGGTTGATAACAGTGATTTAGCCCTCCACTTCAAACCCATAAACGTCACAGATGCACACACAGAAACACACAGACACATGCCCGCTCACACTGACACGCTGACACACGTGCACACCTCAACAGCCAGACGCAAACATTAGCACACACACCAGCCACCCAACCGCCCATCAGACAGATGGTCTATGGGGTTATCTTCGTGTTTAGAAAACAATGGAATAATGATTTGTGTTGGGAAGGACAATGTTTGTCTTACCTGGATACTTAACTCCACCCCATAGAACTAGATATCCTAGAACCGATTAATTAGGCCAGTGAACGTGGGTAAAGATCCTTCTGACAACTTGTTTAACAACTATTTTCTCTAGTAGCAAGTGGCAACCAAAGGATGCAAAGATGGCAGCACCAGCACCTCCTTCGAAGGTTCATGATACACCAACTGAAGCCATGCGCCCAGCTCCCACTAATTAGTGTTGACAAGTGATTTGTTCAGCGGAAGGCTGAGCTGCGGGATTCGGGCTTGGGAAGCAGTTTACTTTTTCGACTATGTCATTATTCCCCTCGCCAATAACTAATCATTGGGTGGCTGTTATGTTTTGGAAGAATCTCTCTCCTGTTGGACGATCAAAGTTCGTTCCCAAATCCTCCTCTGTTGGACAACCAACACTGATCGCAAATGAACACCTAAACACATGTTCTGTTTTTAAATACGATTACCATGAATAATTTCTAAACAGATTTAATAATTATTCATCCCTGAATAAAGCCATGAAACATTAATGGATTGTGCACATTATTGCAAAGGGATTTCAAATTGCAATATTGCAATGTGCCTAATTCTTTTTTAAGAAGGTATGTTTATCAGTGTAGAAGGCCACAGCTGTTTTTCTTTTGTTCTTCAATGTTCACTGCAATTGATCTATCTGGTATTGAAGTCTGTACATGTAGGCTGTTGAATCAGCCTGGCCTGAAAATATGGAGGCACTTGCAATACAAAATAATGTATTGCTTTAAGAGATTCTTGATTAAAGAACTAAATGCAAATATTGTTTCTCATAATGGTATGATTACTTGAGATAAAATAATTGGTCCCTCTTGCTGTATAATGATTAATGATTAATGTCAAACTGGTGAGAAACTGACTATGTAATACCTTACTCTGTAATTATATGATAACCCATTAAATGTCTGCCTTCTGGGCACCAATGACCAACACGTGAATATAGATTTAAAGCACTTTTCTTAAAGTAGCTAAGTAACATAACTTCTTACTTCCTACAGCAAGTAACTAAGTAATAGAACTAGTTACTTTACGGGAACTGTAAATACTAACTGTAAGAAGTTACTTTGAAAAGTAATGTTCCTCAATACTGTACACAACACCCCTCATTTTGAATTCCCCTTAATGGCAACCATGGGAGGGGTTACTGAACCCCTAGTGGACAGGATGTGCAGCGAGCCTTCATCTCTTGTTCAATTCTGCATTTATTACTGGATGAATAACAGCCAACGGACAGTGAACAACTGCCGCGTTTAAATTTCCAATTCATCTTGCCGATTGGAAATAATGAAAAAGTATTTAACAACAGACATAGCAAGATAGAACATCAAGGTTTACCTCGATTGTCGTAATGAACAACGAAGTGAGCGTACGTGGGTGTGATATTGATCAAGGAACATGAAACAACAAATATGATACTCCTGAAAAGAGCCTTATTGCAAAGAGAAGCAACATCCCAAATGGCAGGTTATTCACTGTGTTTACTTCCCAATACTAAGGCCCTAAATTAGGGATACGGTGCGGTTTGTGAATTAGGACCACAGGGAATAGGGTACAGCCATGCACGCACTAAGCTCCTCAGTGTGCATGCCCAAAGGGAGGTCTTCATGCTAATGTGCTTGCTGGGTGTGTGACAAAAGATGGCGCATACCAAATCCCCCTGTAGTGCCCTACTCTGGCTGCATTGGACATTTGGCTGCTCTACTGTACTCAGAAATAGTGCCTTTTTCTTTTTGATGCTTTTTTGGCTTTGTCTACCTAGTTAGAAGCAACCAAGTCATTTGTTTTAACAGATTTATTCGGATTAGGCCTGTATAAATGAATCTTAAATAATTTCCCATCCCTGTCCGCCTATCTCCTCGTCATTTCTACAGTCCCAGCCCGTTCCCAGCCGTTCCCAGCCCATACTCAAACTGTTTCCTGCCTGAACAACCCACGCCTGCTATCTGGCGCAGTGTTTGGGACTGACCATCAAATACATCTTGGCCTATGCTGCCCTCCAGGCTCTTACAGAAACATGGATTTCCCAAGAAAGTACCGCCACTACGGCTGCTTTGTCTTCATCTGTTTATCCGTTTTCCCATAGTCCAAGAACATATGGTTGCCATGATGTTGACACAGGGCACCAATTCTTTTTGAAAAGTAGATTCTCTCTCTTCTCACTTGGTCACTTACCATTTGTTCTTTTGAATGTAATGCTGTAAGTGTAACCTTTTCATTTAAGCTTAATATTGTTGTCATCCATCATGCACCAGGCGCTATTGGTGACTTTGTCAATGAGCTTGACATGCTGATTCGTTCATTCCTAGATTATGGCTCACTACTCATAGAATCACTTCAACCTCCCATAATCAGCCTTTGAGTCATTTCTTTCCAATTATTTTTTCCTCTTCATTCCTCTTTTTACCAAATCCTTTCCTTGTCAGCTCCTTCTCACAAAACAGGCAATGCCCTCGATCTAATCTTTACTAGATTCTGTCTGTAAACGAATCTCACCACTAGACCACTCCAGTCGTCCGACCACTTCTTTGTCTCATTCTCTCATTCTTTCCTCCACCCCAACACTGTCAGCCCCCTCTAATGTCTAACGCCACAGCAACTCATTCAACCTCCTCATCTGTTCTCCTCAATACTTTCATCTCTCCCATCTAAATCCATCTCCTTTCTATCTCCAGTCTACCTCTCCCATCCTACTCTCTGTGCTTTCCAAGTCCTGTAGTATTTGCTGTCCTCTTTCATCTGGTCCAACGTAGGAATCCGCACCGTCTTCGTGGCCAATCGACCCTTCAAGTTCACAGGTGTGGTCATCTCATGGAAGAAAACAATACTTTAGAATGACCTCCATCCCCCCAATCCCTACTTGCTACCTTTTCTTCGTCCTTAAATGTAGCTTAAGCCACCTTCTATCACTTGAAATTCCAGGCGTCTTCCTCTAACTCCAGGAAATTATTTTCAACCTTCTCCTTACTTCTTAACACTCCTCCCCCGCCATCTTCCATCTCTGCAGAGGACTTTCTCATCCCCTTTCAAAAGAAGGATGATGATATCTATGGTATACCTCATTCACTCAGCCTTGCAACACACTGCTACCTCTCACAGAACGATCTCGTCGACCCCAGCCAGTCAGTACTAAAAACGAGCCACTCCACAGAGACTTCTCTCCTCCATGTAACAGAAGATCTTCGCACTGCCTAAGCTAAATCTCTCTCCTCTGTTCTCATGCTCCTTGATCTATCCACTGCCTTCAACACTGTGAACCTTAGCATCCTACTTTCCACCCTCTCTGACTTGGGTATCTCGTGCTAACATCAAGGCAGTGAATTGCTCCTGCAGGTTCATGCTCTACACGATTCGTACAGAATGACCTTACTTAACTCAGGACGCAGCACTTTCCCATGCACTAGTCATCTCACATCTGGATTACCGCAACTCACTCTTGTTGGTCTGGGATGCAGCAACCCGCCTGTTGTTCTCCCTTCCCATGTTCTCCCATGTAACCCTCTTACTCGGACTCTACACTAGCTTTCCAGGAGAAGCTTGAATCTGCTTCATGTCTATGGTTCTTGCTTACAGGTTCTCCTGCCTACATTCAGGCAATGCTCTAACCCTATTGGCCGGTTTCGCAGACACGGATTAAGCCTAGTCTGGGACAAAATAATCCAGTTTAATTTTATCCTAGACTTGGCATAGTCTGTGTCTACAAAACTGGCCCTATATCTCTAACTGGGCTCTTTGCTCCGCCTCCTCTGAGCTCTTGGCTGTCCCACCACTTCGGGGAAGTTCCCGATCCATGCAATGAAAACCCTTTTCTGTCCTGGCACCTCAATGGTTGAACCTGCTTCCCTTGAAGGCAAATATAGCAGAGTCTCTACTTACCTTCAAAAAACATCTGAAAACTCACAATTTCATGGAGTCCTTAAAAGGTTCTTATGTCTACTGTTGTTTGTTAACTTTTTACTGTAAGTTTAATGTATATTATTTGTTTGGTCTCCTGTCCAGCACTGACCTTTACTGTTAACTAATTAACTGATTATAATGCCCTTACTACTAAACTGTGTGGTTGTTCCACCTTGCTATTTTAAAATGTATGTTCTTACTGTAAATCACTTGGGATGAGAGTGTCTGCTAAATGACTAAAATGTAAAGTGTTTTGACAGGCCCTGTTCTGAATGTGAGCACTATGTAGGGAATAGATTTCCATGTGAGACACAGACATAGTCTTCATAGTAACGAGGGCCTAATTTATTCTGTGGGAAAATATGTTTCTAGCCCTCCAGATAGGATCTTTGTGCTACTTCTATAGTCAAATGTCTTTTGTGTGTGTGCGGATGGACGGACAGACAGGGGTCCGTGTGAGTGTGTGTTCATCATTTCAAGTCTTTATCGCTGATTGGATCTAGAGTCTATTTAAATATAAACTGTACTGGAATTAATCAGCAGACATCATAGAGGAGGGGATAATGCTTTAAAACCCCCCACATGGTGGTACATCACAGGAATATTCTCCACAACAGACCCTCCAGCCTGGTCCCAAAGACCCATATTGGTGCGTACCACACTCCCAGAGGTCTATGAGTAGTCTATGCAGAATAGGGCACATATAGGATGCGGTCTGTTTGTTTTACTCCACAGTGTTAAACGGCTACCTAAATTCCTTAATCCCAGGCAGTAAGAACATAACATATGCAATACTTTGGGAATCTCTGTGCAGTCATTAATGTCTCAGCCCCAAGGTTTTACGCTGTTAAACTACTGTGCCAAGGGGAGGGGGTCAGTCCCCTTGTAAATTCAAGGAATGCTTCCTCATACTTTTCCTGAGTCCTGGTCTGTTTATACTTTGGATGACATGAGCTCCTGGACCACTCCTCAGGACAACCAGGCCCGAATGATTCATAGGAGCCCTGTCCCAAGTCCACCAGGTTGTGTTGCAGATCAACTGGTCATTTAGCTGGGTTCTGTTTATGGATTCTGGATGCAGCCCAAATGCTTTTATTAACTTTTCAGTCTTGTACTCTTATAATCATCACCCGTCACAGCCAGATGACGAATATCCACCCATCAGATTATTGTTCCTCTCTAGGTTTCTTCTTTTAAGTATGAATCATTCTTGGGAGTTTTTCCTAGCCACTCTCTGTTGTTGCTTGCTCATTGGGTTTTCAGGCTGGGTATTTGTAAACACACTTAGTGACAACTGTTGGTCTAAAATGGGCAATATAAAATACATTTGATAGATTGATTGATTAATGTTAATGTTTTAAAAGGCCTCTTCTGTCTGTGATGAAGACCAGTGCAAATGATAGATGCTGCTCTAATGTCTAATGTTTGTGTATGTGTCTGTGTGTAAGTGTGTGTGATTTATTACCTGTATGTGGATGTATTTTCATTGATAATTTTCTTGTCTTAATGGTCTTTGTGCTGGACAACGTTAATTATGGCCTTCACAGACTATTGATGTATCCCAAATGACACTATTCCTGTAGTGCTACTGCTGTTTACTTGGGTTCTAGAGTAGAGTAGTATACTGTATAGGAATAGGTTGTGATTCAGGACACATCCAGTATATCGAATATTCACAACATCCCAGTCAGATGGGACTGTAGCCTCCAACACAGAGACCAAATCTACACAAGTCCCCCTGGGCTAGATAAGTCTTCACACTCTCTCTCGCTCTCTGTCCCTCATACTTTCTCTCTGTTTCACTACCTCTCTCACTCTCCCGTCTCTTTCCCGATTTTTCTCTCCCTAGAGATGTTACATGAGCAGTGTTTAAACCTTGTGCATATAAATGTAATATGAATGGAAGGAGACGAGAAATGAACATGCATATTGGTATTGCTCCACTGGTTGACCTTTTCCCCATCTTTCTCTCTCTCCCTCCTTCTCTAACTGCAATTTACTCAATTTCAAATTGAATTGTCAATTTGCTTTATTTTAGCTACAATGTACATATTGCTTCAACTGAATTCATAATAAAACAAAGAAGTAAAAATAATACTATACACTTAGCGTCAGGCAGCAAAATAGTGTGCTAACATTCCACAACGCTCTGTGTACACCTCCCTGTGAACACCTCCCTGTGAACACCTCCCTGTGAACACCTCCCTGTGAACACCTCCCTGTGAACAACTCCCTGTGAACAACTCCATGTACGCCCTGAAATGATTGGTAGTATTTTTTGTCTTTATTTAAAACCTTGATTTATTACACTTCATATTCAATATTATTTGGGGTGGAAATGCACCTCTGTCTCATGTTTTCCTGTGGTACAGAGGCTATATAGGGAGCAAGGTTTTCCTGTGTCTGCCTTTCTCAGCAGTAAGGCTGGGCTCTCTGAACAAGTATTTTCTCAAATGTTTTTTCTTAGGTTTTGTCAGTAAACATGATCAAATAGTTTGCCATTGTTTACTCTTTCAGGCCAGATTGTGTTTGTTTCCTGATAGTTAATGTAGTTTAGGGTTGATTGGATGTTCAGGTCCCGAGGGCATGCTCTCTTTTCTCTCTCTCTAATTCTTTCTTGTACCCTTTCTATCATGCCATCTTTCTATAACCCAATGTAGCTCCCTCTTTCCGTTCATCCATCTGTCTATCCAATTCATGTTTTTGTCTTCATATTTCTCTCCCTCTCTGTATTCTTCTAACTTGAGGCAGAAAGACGTGAGCGAGTTTACTCTCAGGGTGATAATCAATGAATAAGGTAGGCCTATTTTAGCCCCCTTAATCTCAAAAGGTACTCAAACATTTGAGAATAAGAGGATTGATCAATACTGTTGAGCACAGACTGTCAGATGAATTATTTGGATCATCATATTTGTATCGCTACAAGGTTGCTCTAATCGCCACTGGCAGAAAAATCAACATGCATTCATTTTGGGTGCTGGAAAAGAAATGTTGGTTGTTGAAAATATTTTTCTCTAATAAACATGAAAAAATGAATTAAACAATAAATACATATTTTTAAACCCTTCACTGTGCCTGGAAGTCTTCACCTTTTTGACAAAGAAATTTCAAAGTATAACAATACCTTTCTTTCTTTACTTTTATCCAACAGAGGTTGGTCGTTACATATTAATGCCAATCATTCAGCAACTGAATTATACATTTAACTTGATTCTGTGCGATTTCTGAAAATTCCTGTGTGATACTTCACAGAAGTGTAATCTTAGAACATTTATTAAGGTATCTTTCAGGGACATAAAAATAAAGACCCCTCAGCAGATCAAAGAAATGTGGCAATGAAAGCTGGCAACTTATATTTACATCTTGAAATGCTGAAATCAGGGGTTTTCTGTGATGCCGCACAAACAAAAATGTTTTAACTGTCCCACTACTCTTGCTGCATGCATGGAAAATGCATGAATAACTTGTAATTTCTCAATTGTCACTTCATCTGGTGGTTCAGGCACTGGCAAAGATCATTACTGCAGAAAAGTTGTAAAGGGCCCTGGCCTCTAGCCAGCATGAATTATAAAGTAAGACGTTGATAGTAACAGAGAATGAGCTCAGAAGGAGCCTAGCATTGACCAAGATGTTCATTATAACTTTGCTTTACAGAGAGCAAGTGTGGTGAGAGTTGTAAGGCTGAATTACGTGGTGGGAGTTTGGGGCTGAAACTGACAGTCAACCAAGTAGAGAGAAGGGTTTGGTACCCAATATAAGGGTCGTGTCAAAAGAGAGCTTCCTTGAGAAAACCGTCTTTAATCGTGTGAACATAATCATCATCATCATCATCATCATCATCATCATCATCATCAACCAGCGGAAGACGAGGTGAGCTGTTTTATTAGAAAGTGGCCAAGCTGACTTAGATTCTGTATATAGATAGCAAAGCAGTATATCTAGTCTGATAGAATCCGTACAATCCTGACATTTTAGACTGGGATGGTGGCTGTGAAAGTCCTTGCATGCAGAAATTGTGCATTCAAATATTAATGTTTTCTTTTTCAGGAACAAAACAAAATATTAACACACACTTTATGACAGAAAAAGTTAGGGAAAGATTCCCTGAAAGGGAATACTGAAGCCCATATAAAGTCTGAAAAATATTGGAATCAAAAATGGTAAAAATGTCCGACGTTCCCGTAACACTTATTTCAAGTGGGTGGTTTAGAGACTGTAAAACAAAAAAGTAGCTTATAATCAACGGCCATACTATTACAGCAGGCAGAGCAGGTCCTTAATAAAAGCACCGGATTACTTCATGAAAAGTCGTGCTGCACATGAACATAACTGCACTGATTATATTGACGATTGGCAAGGCCCACGTTCTGCTGTAGTTTTTTTTTTAATTTCTTCTTGTCAGTTACTTTTCATCGAGTGTAAGGATGTGCGCTCCTCCAACACCTCTCTCTTCCCTTTGAGCGTTTGCACCTGTTTTGTGATGGATAGGTAGACCTGTTTCCCCCCACAGGTGTTCACATTCACATCTGATTTCCCTTTACCCGCGAGCTGGGCGGAACTGCCGCTGGATCTTGCACTCCGCCAATCTCACCAATGTAATTAGTGTGAGTAACTGTTTGATTATCCATTTAATTTCAAGACGACTTTCGTGGGGGTTTGTAGTTGCTACTGGAGGCGAGTGGACATCTCGGCACTGTTTGTTGTTTTGGTCAGAGGGCAGATGCTTGCCATGGTTCACCTGTCCGTGATGTGTCTTACGCACCCAGAGGAGGACCTGCGAGCTGCATCGCGTCAGTGCTTTTTATCTTCTACCACTTAAATAAAGGCTTTTATAGTGTCATTTGAGAGAGTGCCTTGGAAGTTTGAATGCCTCCACACTCCACATCTTTTGCCATATTGATACTTTGGTGACACAATACTTTAGTGGAGAATTTGAGATGGTGGATGATAGGAAATGGTCGACGGGTTTGATTCCCAGCAACTAGTGGAAGTCCTGGAACTCCATCTACTAGTGAATGTATGTCCTATAACGCTAACTACTAGTGTTTGTACTGTATGTCTTGGATCCCCGATTACTAGTGTATGCACGGTATGTTTTTAGAAATCTAGCTACTAACGGTTGTGTGGGTTAGAACCCCAGTTACTAGTGGTTGTATATCCTAGAAACTCAGGTAACAGTGGTAGTGTTTTTCTGAACTCCAGCTACTGCTTTTTGCATTTCTATTGAAATAAAATAAAAAAAATCTGTCACCACTCTACAACATTCATGCTACTCAGCCAATCAGGACCCACCACAGGTTACCATGCTTTGCACACGAACAGAGTTAAAAGGGAAACACTTACGTTAATTGAACTCAAGTTGTTATCATACAAACATTTCCAAAGTATCACATTGTTTACTCACATTGTTCCATTTAAGGAAGAATGTTTGCGGGGCAGGTTTCCAGCCACCTGGAACTGTCTGATCAGCAAATGGTGCCATTGATTTTGTTTAGAAGACATCAGCTTGGACTGACAGGCGATCCTTGCATTGCCTTTCTGACCAAAATACCTCAATTCTGGAGGGGTGGGGACTCCTTGTTGGAAGATTGTCCAAATATGGTGTGTTCCTCTCACAGCATCCCATGAATATTTAGACAGCACGGCAAATCAAAGGAAGGTGGCAATGAAAGTCGGCAACTTGTGGTAATTATTAAGAGGTTAGCAAGACTGCCAAATTTCCCACCATCCTAACTCGTCTCAGATCTCAGAGTCTTAAGTCTGGGGTTAAGGGGGTTTAAGGTGCTTCTGGACATGCTGAAGGTAATGGTAGCTGGCGCTGTCAGACAGCCACTCTGTCATTGTGTAAGGATGTAGTAGCTTACAAATGCTTACTTCCTTTGTATACTCTCTTGCATCTCAATCAGAAATTAACCCTAACCTAAAGGTTTTGAGGAGAGAAGGAGAGAGGAATAAAGCTAATAAAATTGGGCACACCAGTCCCCTCAAGGCATTATGGGTGATAGCAGGTTGGGTTCCTTCCCTCAGTTTCCAATACCCTGTACAGTTTTTCTCAATAATTTGGTCTAATTTTCTGAAACATTTATTACATTCTTTAAACTGTAAGTACAATTGTCACAAGGCAAAGTTGACTGTATACACACTGATATGCATTCCTTTTCCTGTGTACTACAGAGCTTTCCTTTTCTATATTTTTGGAAAGGAAATAAAAAGGTGCAGTGGTCTCTTAATTTTTTCCAGACCTGTATAGTAAGCTGAAAATTTGCCATTAAATGACATCCATGAAAACAAAACCTGCTACAATGAAAAGTCCTGCAGTAATTCTGTAAAAAGCTATGATTTGTACCTCCTCATGGTAGATAACAATACAAGCTCCCATCTTCTTGGTGGACCTCATGTCTCTCTTGTTGGTCTGGCAAGAGATTTTCTGCAACATCACATCTAATTTTCCCCTTGCGGTGCACTGGGGGGAGAATCTCTTTGAGATTGCCATTTCATTACTACGTCACCTGGCAGGTCATTAGCAAATAAAGCAGATATCACAAAATGTCATGCCACTGATATTTATGGCGTATAGCTTACATGTTTGTCTGACAGATTTTGATAATTGAATGGAACATTTTGTGTGAGGTTCCCAGCTGTTTTTGCTGCTGTTTTCAAAGGTTGTCTGTTTGGTTTGCCTTTTCTTTGAATTCCTTTGATTGGCTCAAACTCGGTACTCAGATGGTCAGTCTCTTGTCCTGCCATCGTCTTGTCCTTGTCTGTACCGTTGCCAGATCTGCCCTTCTGTAACCGACACTGACTTTTTTTCTGACCACAATTTCTGCCTGCTGCTTTAAATGAAACCTGCACACTCTGGGCTTGGAACCACACCACCTTCCTGTGTCGTGTTCTTACATATTTTGCATGTGATGGCACAATGAAATAAAGTTCAGAAGATGTGAAGAGTAAGACAATTTCAATGAGAATCAACTCATCAGTTTTGATCAGAAAGCCATGTGCATGTAGGTATTGTGCCTATTGTGGACAATTGTGCTTACACATTTGCACTCATGTGCCTAAAAATTTGCAATGTGCTTGAATGAATGATAAATTCAAATCTGGTGTGAGGAAGAAACTTATTGTAGAGATTTAAACATATTGTTTTGAAAAAAATATTCTCATTTGAGTAATGAGCCAAAACTTTTGGGAAAAACAATAGAACAGAGTAAGGTGTTAAGGAAACAAGTACTATTTTTTTCATTCATTAGTCATTATTATCATTATTATTAATATTATTGCCAATTATTTTCTTAACTAAAAATGTAAGAAATATTTGAGAAATTATGCCACATATTGGCCCCTTTACTCATATCAAGACCCGTGGGCATAAATGGTAAACAAGAAGAAAAAAGTGATATGTGCATCTGAATGCATTTTTGTACATGATTGTGTCCATGTCTGTATGTGTGTGGTACAATATGGGGTGTGCTGGTGTGTGATTTCCTTGTGTGTGTATTTGAGTCTGTGTGCCTAAAAATGATTTGTGGTGTAGCGCTGCATATCTGGCTGGTATTCAGTTCATTCTGGCTGTTTAACATTGTAATAGCCTGGTGGTAGATGCTGGGAACAGACCCTGGCTAGAGTGGCTGAGGTCACTAATTATCTACTTGGCCTTCCGTTGACTCTGAGTGGTGTAAATGTCTTGGAGGGCAGGCAGCATGTAGCCAATGGTACCTTTGGCGGGCAGCATCAGCCTCTACAACACTGTTATAATAATTATCTCTCTGAAAAAATAAAAAGATATTTCCAGATGAACCTTTTAGTGAATCCCTTCTGTTCCTGGTCATGTTGACTATTTTGTTCATGGGTCAATATTTGTATGTGTGTTTTACAAGTTTGTACCAATTACCTAAAATAATATTCTTTGCGTCTCAATTTGAAATCACACATTTTTGCCACACAAAACGCTTCATCTAGCAAAAAGTGTGATGTCCATTTAAATCGTGCACATAGACTGAGAAAGACTTTAGCCTCAGACCTGAATCTAAGCACAAGAGACAAATTATATTTTTTGATGTAAAGAATGATAATTGCAAAAATATATATCTGCTGTCAAGTCCAACCACTAATTTGGTTAATCAAAAGAAGGTTGGCAACACCTGTCCAAGATGCATATTGCATGTTACAAGTTATATGTTTGACATTTGGGGACTATTATGGAACTTTGAAAACCATGGGCAGTTTGGAGTGGTGTTTCTACTTTGTTTTGACTACTGAAACAAGAACAGGCTACCAAATTGCAGAGGCAGACCAGCATTGATGATGATTGAGTACAGCCTCACTATCTGCCCTTCCTCCTACTCCCTGTTCTGCCCCAACATGCTTCTAAAAAAGGCCCTTTATCCTTCCCCTGATGAGTCCCGGTTGCAGGCTTGTGAGCCTCGTCAGGGGCAGCCAAGGTACGTTTAGAAGCCCCATATGCAGAACTGGGCATGCTGGCCATAACGAAGGCATGGATGAGAGGCTGATACTGGGGTCACTCCCTTCTGTGTCAGACCATGACACACTGGGAGCACAGACTGCTATGGGACTTTGGGCTTCTGGTTGGGTGTGTCCGGGGCTCTGGGCATGGATAACTATAACTGAAGTGATGGGATGAAAATAATTAACAATGGATGCTAAAATCTCTCTGGCATCAGTGTAACTAATGCTACTGGTGGCCAGACAGCATCAGGGAGATGAAAGATAGATAAGTTATTTTTCATTGGGTCACATTATTGGAAAATGCTATTGACAGAACATTTGCTAAACATTTAATAGATGTGGTAATGTCATATCGTTTTGAAACAGTAATACATCAAACATTTGGTTCTACACACTCAAGGACAAAAGCATGAAATAGGACCTAGCTACTAGAAAATCCATTTGATATCTGGATGTACACACTGTAAAGGGCGCATACAACACAAATGGCGTAGGTCAAAACCAATGTAAGGGAAGGATAACGGGATAAAATAAAGATGTCTAAAAAAAATGTATCAACATTTTACACATTCTTGAACAGAGAAAAACACATCTCTGAGGATTGTGCTGGGAGATTGAGAAATTGGGTAAGGCATGAATTTGAAGGGATGTACACACATGCAGACACACATAGTCATACACACAATGTTTGTTTTGCAGTTAACGTGAGAACCAGTAATTTGGAACTATTAAAAACAACACTTGTCCCTAACCTCTAACTCTACAGCTAATCCTAATCTTAACCTAACATTTATGCCTAAAATTAATTTATGTAGATATAACTCCCAAACCTAATTTCTGGCCAAATGTACATGACTTTCCTTGTTTTACATTCCAATCAAGGACCCCAAATATATTCACACACACACACACACACACACACACACACACACACACACACACACACACACACACAAAACATACTGCATTCATTTTAATACAAATATACACATTAACAAACAAACACATTCATTAATACATGTTAATATAATGAATGAATTAGCTGAAAGTACACAAACAGCTGTAATTAATTGTACCCATTTAAAATGAGCATGCG
>JACXGJ010001798.1:0-19009 GCA_016801105.1 Esox niger
GTGGAGGTGACATGCTAGAGGAACAGTAGATTAGATAGAGGTGGTGTGTGGAGGTGACATGCTAGAGGAACAGTAGATTAGATAGAGGTGGTGTGTGGAGGTGACATGCTAGAGGAACAGTAGATTAGATAGAGGTGGTGAGTGGAGGTGACATGCTAGAGGAACAGTAGATTAGATAGAGGTGATGAGTGGAGGTGACACGCTAGAGGAACAGTAGATTAGATAGAGGTGGTGAGTGGAGGTGACATGCTAGAGGAACAGTAGATTAGATAGAGGTGATGAGTGGAGGTGACACGCTAGAGGAACAGTAGATTAGATAGAGGTGGTAAGTGGAGGTGACATGCTAGAGGAAAAACAGTTGAAAGTGGGAGGGATGTGAGTTGCAGGGTGGTAGTGGTTGGGGGTAAATTAGTTTGGATTTGGTGATTTGAATGGCTATATTGTGTGCATGCATGCGTTTCATGAGTGTTGGGCAACCTAAATCTGGTTTGAGAGGGAAGCAGAGATCACATCCTACAGACTTCCTGCAGGAGGACATAAAACCATTCAGACAACAGGAGAGACTGAGGGGGAGTACTATACATGACTGTTGGACATTCTTTCACACATTCCATGGTCTGACATTATGAAATAAAGCAACAAAAAATTGCAGAAAACATTATTTATTTTATCAGTTAATACTCTCGTGCACTTAATCATTGCACACAACGATTGCATTATCATGGCATGAAGTGTTATAATACCAGAAGTATTACTTATTCAGCAGACACAGTAAAATCATAACCGTTTACATCCTCACAAGCAACTATGAATTACTTACATTAATTCTAGGAAATAGTGAATATGAGAGTAAACCCTGAAAGCACCCCACCAATGCCAACCCATCCCACCCTACTGGCTGATCTGTTAGGTACAAATCAGTGTAGCTTTCTTTAACTCAATATAGTAGACGTTGTACATTTTCTATGGTGTAAGACAACATTGTTAGCATTCTTTTTGAGGGTGAACATTTCCACAATCGCAATATATATGTCTCAATACATATAAAGACTCATTAAAGCCAAAAGAATGGTGCATATTGTAATGTTACTTTCAAACAATGTTTTTCTGTCGGAACAGAGCCAGCTAATGTTTTGATGAATTTTCCTCTTGCAAAAACAAAATCCTCAAACTTTTCCATGATATAGTGTTATTTGGTCACATCTTGTGATTTTCTGTTGAAAGACATTGCTTTGAAATAATTGCAACATTTCAAGCATTTACAAAACACACACACGAGTGACATGCAGTCAGGTCGTGGTTGCTTTTGGTAATACTGCACACTGACTTTAACAGTATATCGTACACCCTAAAAAAACAATTTGTTGAATTCTGCAATAAATAAGCCTCAGTTTTGTATTTAATAACAGATAATGGTCACATATCAGGTGTTAAATTAAACACTTCTTCACAAAATAGAGAAAGCTCTGTTCTGGTCATAGTCATTTCCTCTTTATAACCGATATGACGCAACGCTATGGTTGCTTTACAAACACAATGCGACCCCCTGCCATGCTGTCTTGGACCACATAACGTCTCAGCAGTCAGTAAAATGGAGTCCTACATGAGTAGGATTTTCACATCTTATCTGGCGTTCAACCACACCTGACAGTGGAAGAGCCCGCTGTGCAGTTTAATCTGCTCAGTTTGTTTTTCTGTGTGTGTGTGATCGTGTGTGTGTGTGTGTGTGTGTGTGTGTTCGTGCAAGTGTTTGTGTGTGTGTGTGTGTGTGTGTGTGTGCGTGTGTGTGTGCGTGTGTAATCACCGTCCAGGACAAGGGGTGGTCAGTCACGGGTGTGTTTTGACAGAGGTCGGCAGCAGGATGTCAGGCTGTGCTCTGATTTCCTGTCCTTTACTTTCTCCTTGACTTTACCCCCTTATCAGGCCTTCTCAGCCTTTTTTGTTTTCTCACCTCCAGTCTGCAGACCCTAAAGTATGGAAAGCCAGGCCGCTCTCATCCCGTTCTCCGTTAATTCAACACTGATTCACTTTGAGGACATTCAGTTCTGTTCATTATGCAGACTGTCTTTTGAGTTGATGCATACATGTGACCAGAACATTGGGTTTATGTAAGTATGTTTCTACTGCGGTACACTGAACAGAACCAGACATATTTTAAGGGGTTGTGAATTTAAAATGGCCCTTTTCAAAAGTATTGACATTTGCTTCTCGGTAGTTTGGAGTGCTTGTGCTAGTAAAGTCAAAAGAATGGTTCTGTCCTCCACTCTTTGCCCTCTAGAGAGGCTCATGGCAGCCAAGCGTGTCAAGTATGGAACTTATGATCAGACATCTGCATCCTGTCATTGGCTTACGTGTGTGTGAGACACACTCATACACACACTTCACACATACACACCTCGCACCTGCCTGCTTCTGCCTTCTTGGGGGGGCCCTTATGAAAAATAAAAACTCCTAACATGCATCATCAAGAATAACAACATTGTTTTTAGCCCTTCTTATCTCCGCACTCCCAAATATCCTGTTTCTTTGAGTTGCGGTGGCCAGGACCAATAGAAACCTCTTCCTGCTATTGGCTGACTTCACTTCCCAACGTTAGCACAATCTCATCCGCTCCAAACAACGCATAGTGGAACCTCAACTAGCTTGCTGTCCAGAAAAAAAATATTAATTACAAATTACAGTTTTTTGTTTTACCAGGACTTAAAAGTCCTGAGCAGATATGGCTAGTACTATAAAGGTAAGTCTATTTAGTATTTATTAGCAAATATTTTGGAGTTTTTATTGTCATTTTCTGTAATGCTTGGGCATTGTCTTTTGTTTTAGTGGCGCTGTTAAGAAACACTGACCCAATACGCAAAGGGTAACACCCTTCTGCCTTAGCAGTGCATCAAAACTTCATAGCAAATGTTCTTTTTTCTATTCAGAGGGTTTAAAAAATTTGATTTATTTTGAATGCTGAAGTAAATTTAGTGGGCTTTTCTGACGTCTTTCGAGTTAAGCAGACTTCACATTTTGCAACAATATTATTGATTATAAAGGGGAATAAATTTTAACGTTATGTATGTTTTTGCTGTTAATATTTTACCTTTGCACAGCCAAAAATTATTTCTACATTTTTATCTTCATTTCTTTACTGTTTTGGTTTGTATTTTGTATACTTTAGTTTTAGATTTTATATGTTTTCTGTGATTTACTAATTTTCTTAACAACCCTGCTTTTTATTAGTTCTGATTAGAACCCTAAAAAAATTCTGGACACTATACTGTTCGGCAGAAATAAAGATATGAGGCAGTTTGAACACCCAAAAATGCACCTGTTTATAGTGTTCCTTTTAGCAATTTTTTTGGCCAATTAGTTTTTTACACTTTTCTAATAAATTATCCAATCAATGCAGGAAAAGCATGCCGCTTACTGTTGAATGGTTGACATGAAAGACCTTACTTGAAGCCCTAGGCATCATCATACGATATTCAGTAGTGATTACTTAACTAAATTACCTAATCATATTCTCATATACATTAGAGTGGGTACAGTGAAGGAAATTAGAATTTTCTCTGAACACTGGGTTGGGTCAAACCCTGGAGAAGGGCTAGCTATCCTACAGGCTTGTGTGCAAAGTGTCAACAAAATCACAAATATGGCTTTTGTAGATAAATCCATGGTGAAAAGTGATAACAATAGTATCCTTAGCCTTGAAAATGCTACTCAATTCTTCTCTGATCAAAGCTGTCTGGTGCTATCTTCTGAATCATGCTTAGTTTCAGTACAGTAAGAGTTATGTTATATGGAGGGGGGAAGGCAGGGCAGCCTCCACACAGAAACACACACACACACACACACACACACATACAAAGACAAATATTTACAGCTGGCAGGCCTGACACTCTAAAGAGAAGTTTGAGTGACAGTGATTTTTTTGCCTGAATGTTGATCAAGTTTTTTTGGTGGGTCTGGAAACAGTGCCTGGAACAAAACACAATTATTAACCAGTTCCATTACTTTTTAAATTATGAGTTTGTTCACTTTGAACACTAGAGATCATTTTAATTCTGGTTCTGTTTAGGTTTCTAGAAAAACATTATTTCCCAGGTGTCTGTTTTGTTCCCTAAACTGGTTCCAAATTCCTGATCCATATTTTCTCAAACACTTTTATTACCTGGATGGCAATGGCCAAAACATATCCATTCAGTCGGATAACAATATAAATTAATTCTCAAATAAAAAAAGGAAATTGAGTCTATATTACAAGTATATTTACATACACTTAAAAAGACTTACACATGTCAGTAATATACATGAACTGAACTGTTTTAGTACATCCCAAGTATACTCTATGTATACTTTACACTGTAAACACAAATTAAAAGTGTAGTGTACTTTAAATTCATTTTTTTACTACAAATATATATTATTTGATGCCTGTGTAAAAGCGGCCTTCTCAAGCCGTTACTTTCAGGCTGCGTTAACACATCATATTATTCTTATTACTGCGCTAGTGCCTATCCTCACTTCAAATTATTAATGGTAAATTATTGTATATACACTAGTAGTTAATAGTTTGAGATTGCTATCCTTGTGTTAATCTTATACTTTGTATAGGTAGTGTGACAATGCCCATTAGACAATGTACAGAGGAGGAAGGCACTGACTGGTGTGTCACCCACATGCTAAATAAACAGACTAAGGAGTCAAAGTCACCTGGAAACCTAATTCAAAACGGCGCCTAAGCTTTCCACTCTCTAGGGTGTCTGCCAGTGGCAGCACAAAGAGGTTTACAGCCAGAGCCTAAACACGGTGTGAACAATAAAACAAAGACAAGGAAGTTATAATTACATAATCAACTGTCTTGCTGGCACTGAGTGTATACAGTTACAGGTTTGGGAGTAGGACCGAAATGTTTAGAAAAAGATCTTGGTTCTCGGTGACCTATAATATTTTGCAGTGGGATTGCGGTTGAGTTGAGGTCCCAGGGAGAGGAGAGTGTGACCGTTGTTTATCAACTCCTGCAATGGCTGGCTTTGTGTGAAACAGGTCTGCTGGTGGTGGTTAAGTTCAGCCTGTCTGCTTTGTCCTCAGTCTTCCCCTTGCTTTGACAGGGTTTATTCCAGTTGTCAATACTTCCTGATGCTTCTTCTAATTTTGCAACTGATGGAGAATATCATATTTTATGGATGACTATAAAGAACTTTCAGAACTACGGACACAGATACTGTCTTGGAGAGCTCTGTCACAATAATACAAGATGATTGGGTAATAGCTTTGCTGAATAGAGCAAAAGCAAAGACTCAAAAGCTGTGTCACGATTTTTTTATAGTGTCACGCTATTGTCAGCTTGAATTCACATTATGGCTACAGTGTACAGTCAGCTTAAAGAAATGTTATAGCAACAATGTACAGTCTACTGTATAGTCAGCTTGGAGACATGTTATAGCATTAGTTTACAGTCTATAATCAGCTTAAACACATGTTATACTGTAGCACCAGTTTACAGTCAGTAGTCAGCTTAAAACATGTTCTACTGTATCACCAGTTTACAGTTTATAGTCAGCTTAAAGAAATGTAATAGCACCAGTTTACAGTCTATAGTCAGCATAAAGGCATGTTATAGCACCAGTTTACAGTATATAGTCAGCATAAAGGCATGTTATAGCACCAGTTTACATTCTATAGATTTATCAGGGTATCACAGAGAACCAATGCAGATGGTGTGTGTGTGTAATGCACATACAAGAGGGGCATCCAGGAAGTTGTGGCCAACCAACATTAACATCACTCTGGCTTGGATTAACGTCTGAACTGTGTCATTGACCTATGGAAATGGAAATAAATACACCAATAATTTTTCTTCCTTTTCGTTCCATAATAATGACTAAAGAAAAGCCGAAAAATAAAAAAGCATACAAGTGGCTGACACAGTCTTTTGTAGAATTTTCAGTTATGATAGTTAATATAATGACTGGGGCTTGTGCATCAAAAGCCTTGTGCATCAAAAGCCTCTCACAAACAACCTACTTTAACACATTAACAAACTACTTGTAAAATTTAGAAGAAAATCCAGAACAAAAGAGAAAAAGTTAGAGCATTTCATATGTTCATTTTCTTCTCCGCTATTTGAATCAGAAGAAATTACAAAAATATCTCTTAACAATCTTGAAATATTGCAACCATAGCAACACGTTTCTTAGTAATATTTCCCAAACAGCTGCTGTTTAACCCACTTCAACCAAGAAGATAGACAAAAAGTTAGTGTTTCCTATATTCCAATACTTCTCAGCTAATTAAATAAGAAAATATTACACAAATATCTCTTCCCAAACTTGAGATAATGCAACTGGAGTAACCATAACAATAGGATTTTACCCTACTTTTCAAAAACAACTAAAAAAGTACTTTCTGAATCAGACACACCAACATGGAGGAACTTAAATATTGTTTTACTTAAATATTGATCTATACTCAGCTATACAAATCTAAAAGAATTTTGAAAATATCTTACCAAACTATTGCAAGCAAAGTAACCATAGCAACCTGTGTTTTAGCAATATTTACCAAACAGCTGCAGTTTTACCCACTTTCCCAGCAAGGCAGAGCAAAAGTATAATTTACTTTATATATTCCTCAGCTTGTCAGCTATTTAAATCAGAAAAAATACAAAAATATCTCTAAACAAACTCGAGCTACTTCAACTGGAGTAACCACAGCAACAAATTTATTTGGCAAGTTTTTAAGAACAGCTCCAACAGAAAGTACTCTTAGAATAAGACCCACCAACATGGAGGAAAATAAATGTAGATATCATTCTCAGCTATTAAAATCAAATATAATTTAGAAAATATCTCTTACCAAACTTATCAACTGGAGCAACCATGATGACAGGATATTTTCCTACTTTTCAAAAACAGCTCCATTGGAAAGTGCTTTCTGAACCAGATACACAAACACAGTTTTATGTATATGTTCGCCTACTTTTCACCTACAAGAATTCGAATAAATATTATGAAAATATCCCTTACCAAACTTGAGATATTGCAATCGCAGTAACCATAGCAACAGGATTTTAAGCACTAATTTCCCAGAAAGATAGATAAAAAGTACAATAATTTTATAAATTTTTCTGCTTGTCAGCTATTTAAATCTGAAAAAATACAAAAATATCTCTAACGAAACTTAAGATAGTGCGATTGGAGTAACCATACTAACAGGATTTTTTGCTACTATTAAACAAACATAGATTTTCATGTCATACTTTTTAGTCGTATGGTTGTTTATAGTTTGCTGTATCAATGCACTGGCCAAAAATTACTTTGAAAGCGAGCGTTAAAGTAAGCCCCAGTAACTTTACTTGTAAAGTTCAAATCTAATGTTACTTTGAAAACTCTGGATTATCCCTGTAAGCATAACAACACAGTATTAATGGCAGCAAACAACATAGTTTTAAAGGTAAAATGGATCAGAGGGGTTTGTATATTTTTCAGAACACAATAATACAATTCTTTGCGAAGTAAGAGTTTGATATATGCATCCTAGTCTCACAAGGCCTTACCTCAACATTTCATTATATCTCCTTGGAGGTCTGGAAACTTTTATCATATTATATTACTTCTAAGGTTTCTATTGGATGTTATATGTTACATGATTGTTGAAGGCTTGGTAAGTTATTTGTTTGCGACTTTTTCCCACTGGATATTTTGTAGAGTTTTTCCATATGCGAGGTAGGAACATTGCAGAAAATGGGCAAAAACATGGAAGAAAAATGTTGGTGAAGTGTTTAGAAACATACGGTTTAAGTTAAGGCAGTGCGGATCACGTTCTGCGCATATATTTAGTCTCTAAATTGTTCTTGTTTAACAGATGTAGGCAAAATTTACAGGTCATTTAAATGAGAGCAGCGTGCAAGGAAGTAATTGTAGAGACAAATTCAGCAGGAATCTTTAAAAAGTGTATATATACAATATGCACAAAATGGGATCAGCAGATTTGCAGAAGCTTCTGAAGGTTGTGTGACAAAGAAAGGTATTGTCTCAAGTCAGAGAAAAGATGGATGTGTTATTTTAACATGGGTCAGATAAGATATGTAAAGGGTTATAACATCTCAAACAATACCTCCTCATCAAATCCTGTATCTCGGACACTTTCCCATATCCTTTGAGGAGAGGCTGCTTTTCAATGATAACAAAATGGCTTCCGTGGAAATGTAACACAGGCGTTCGTCCTGTTTTAAGGAGAACGTATTTTGTGAACGGATCTTATGTTTTGGACTAGGTAGCTTTGTCTCTGTCAATTCATAGTAGGGCATCCCAATGTTGCCTTTCACTCTGACTAAATGGAAAGTGAGTTTGTCAGAATTGATGGAATCAGGGAGGGAGCTGCTGAAACAACATCCAGAATGGGTGCCCCAGATGGCAGGAGGGGGATGTGTGAGGCCATAATCTACACTACTGACGTTACTGCAAGGTTAACTGCCCAATGTCCCGCTGTGTAGAAATGGCAGGGCGTATTCCTTCCCATTTCTTGTTCTCTCTCTTTCTCCCTTTCTTCATCTGCCTATCAACTCCATTAACGTTCCAAGTCTTTTTGTCACAATCAAAATGCCGATGGACGGGCCCTTCCCATTTTGCGCTCCCCACCTCCCGATATCCCTCCTGCACTATCAGGAACTTTCAATGAGGAAATGCTGGAAAAGGGAAGCTTCCTGTCTGCTGCCAGAAATTTATTGGAAAGACTGCCGGGATTATTCTGCTTGAATGAGTCCAATGGCCCATTTAGAGGGAATACAGGATGAGAGGGATTTATACACTTGTAATTGAAAGAGAACAGTTTAGGGTTTGTGAGGAAATTATCTGAAATGTGTGGGCACAACACGAAATGTGAGGACACAACAGATTACCTGATACAAGGCTGAATCCCAATAACATAACTAAAGTTCACGATCGTGAAACATTTAGGACATTTTCGGGTAAAGTGGGTTAAAGATCAAAAGGTTTTCTAACAGTTTTGTTGCAAATAACTTTCCATGTTGTCTTGGTGAGACGTTTTAAAACTGCCATCTCTGCTGGGGCCACCTGGGCCCAACATTTTGATCTACCAACATTTCTAATTGAAAATATAAAAAACAATACCTTAAGTAAATGTTGGGAAATCTACAAATGAAGCAATGAAGCTTGAGATCAAGAGATGCACGTTTCTGACCCATGAACTATACACACTTTATACTATGAAGCTCAATATTTATGGAGGGTAATTTACTATAAATGCCTCTGAGGGGCTCAAGTTCTGATTTGAAACAGCTGCCCTCTGGTCACCAGTTCATTTCCCTACGTGGAAGGCCATGCTGCAGTCCATTTGAATGTCAGCCTGTGGAACTACTACACGCTCCCATAGAGGACCTCCATGAAAGTGTGCAGTGTACTGTATGACTTATTCTCCAGTGGACTTGGTGTTCGGTCGGAAAACTATGCTCAACGCAGCCTCATTCTTCCCTGCATAATTCTGTGTTCATTTTCTTTGGCTGAGACACTATGGTGGTGAAATAATCTCTCATTTTTCTCAGAGGAGGAATAATGGGCCATAGAGGAATGAGTACTGAGTTTGGGGAAGATGGAGACCTGGCCAGTCTGCTGTTGTGCTGCCTGTTAGTTTAAAGATTGACGTTGGCCACGAAAAACAGTAAAACCTGTTCTCCCTTTTTAAACAGACTTGAATATGCCTTTGTTGGTTAATGCAGGATGAGGTTGATAAAGTACTCCAAATTGCCAGATACTGTTATAGCATCTGGGTGGAGGGGATATTGAAGTCAGCTGGGTTGCTCCACATTTTTTTAACCTATTGTTTTCTAGATGGAGGCTGTAGAGATCGGTATAAAGTGGTACTTACAGTGCAACCAGAAAGTATTCAGACCCCTTCAGTTTTGCGTTTTTATTTTGTTTATCAATCAACACACAAAACCCCATAATGACCAAGCACATTTTTTTGCAAATGCATATTAGAAAAATGAAATATCACAATTACATACATGTTCAGACCCCTTTACTCAGTACATTGTTGGAGCAGCAATTACAACCCTCTTGGGTAATAAGCTATCATCTTGACACACCGGTACCTGGAGAGTTTCTCCCATCCTCCAAAGCTCTGTCTATTTGGATGTGGAATGTTGCTGTGCAATCATTTTCAAGTCTCTCCAGAGATGTTGACAAAGGTTCAAGTCGGTGCTCTGACTGGGCCACTCAAGGACATTCACAGACTGGTCCCAAAACCACTCCTACATCGACTTGGCTTTGTACATCGGGTCACTATCCTGTTGGGAGGTGAACTATTACCTGCGTTTGAGATACGGAGCACTTTTGGAGTTTCCTCAAGGATCTGGTTGTACTTTGCTCCATTCATCTTTCCCTCTGTCCTGACAAATTTCCCAATCCCAATTCTCCAAGTGCGCAGTCATATCCTTTTACTGGGGCGGTTTCGTCTAGAAACTTTACAATCAAGGCCTGTTTGGTGAAGTGCTGCAGAGATGGTTCTTCTGGAAAGGGTTGTCCCATCTCAACAAAAGAACTCTGGAGCTCTGTCAGAGTGACCATCAAGTTTTTGGTTGCATCCTTGACCAAGGCACTTCTCCACTGATTGCCCCATATGACCGGGTGGCCAGCTCTAGGAAGTGTTAGTGGTTCCAAACGTATCCCATTTAACAATGAGGGAGGCCACTGTGTTCTTGGAGACCTTCAATGCTGCAGACATTTTGGTATCCTTCCCCAGATCTGTGCCTCGACACCATCCTGTCTTGGAGCTCTATAGACTATTCCCTCAAAATCATGGCTTAGTTTTTGCTCTTACGTGCCCTGTTAACTGTAGGACCTTGAATAGACAAGCGTGCGCCTTTCTGAATAATGTCCAATCACTTGAATTTACCACAGGTGGACTCCAATCAAGTTGCCGAAACATCTCAAGGATGATAAATGGAAAAATAATTCAGAAAGTGGCTGAATAATGCTGTACATTGTTCTGTTTCTGTTTTTTATTTATTTATTATTTCTAAAAACCTGTTATTGTTTTCTTGTTATGGGATACTGTGTTTAGATTATTGAGGGAAAAAACCTTTAATCCATTTTAAAATGTTGCTGTCATGTAACAATGACAGCGAAGCTGCTATTTTTGTCTTTGCCAAACGAGGACCTTTAAATCTAAATATTAATTATGTCTGCTTCATTTTCTCTTCATCACAATATCCTCGATTTTATGATCGCCAGATCTAGTATTTAGTGTCATGCTGTTTTCTTAAGTATTTCAGTTGGCTTCATGATGGCCAAATATTTTCCAATAACTGGCGTTTTCCATAAGTTGGTCCCAGACACAGTGTTAACAGAATGCATTCAAATGCCACTCAATAGTTTACTTGACTTCTCACTGTTCAGCTAGGTTTCTTTTAGATGTTTCCCCACCAGCCACTTCTCTTCTCTTGCTGTTTGCGGTTTTAGGGTGGGTATCTGTTGATGGGCCCTGATCATTTTAGCATTTTTTATTCAACATGTCTAGCAAGAGTCGCCGCTGTGATTGATGACACGTCTCTAAGTTGGCCTGTCAACTTCTTTCCATGGGATCAAAGCTCAGGAAGTACCGAGCTGTCTGGTAGAACATTGGCAGTGACTGGAAGTGATTTTGTTTTGTTAGTGTTTGACGTGCGTGCGTGCGTGCGTGCCCGCCCATTGTTCACGTTTGCTGGGATCACCTAATGAATATTATGCTGTGCAGTCTTTAACCCTGATTTATTTTTCTGCATCTACTGCTGTCTCTTCCCTTCACCCATATTAGGAATAGTGCATCTTTGGATTTCTTGCTCTGTCTTTCTCTCCTTCCTCCCAGGTGAGGGTCAGCGTGCCCGGCCTGCTCTGCTCTGTAATGTGGTTTGCAGCTGACTTCAGGGAAGCCCAGTTCCCTCTAGATTAATCTGCTTTCCGACACAGCTTCCTTTTCCTCCTAACTGATTTGAGGCCAGCCTCTTGACCTGTCACCAGATCAGGATGGGTTACTTACTCAGGGATATTCATGGGGCACTCCTTACGAGAGAAAGAGACAGAGAGGAGGGCAGGTTGAGGAGGAGGGCTGAGGAGCACAGAGGAAATAGAGAGGGAGCAGTCTGGGGTATATGGAACTAGTGCTAATATTTTGAGAACAATACTGGGAACAAATGTAGACAAGTTTCCACGTCATGTCGTTTGTTGGAAAGGTGTACTTCTGTTAGTCATTGGTGCTGAATAAACTTTCACTGTGGTATCTCGATTTTAGGTAGACCAGAGGAGATTGCTCTGAATTAAAGGATAACCACTAGATTAAGCAAGATTTAGGATTAAAATCCTCAGCAAGAACATGCTATTTATTTTTGTACAGTATAAACTTTTGATATATTTTAGGCATACTTTTTTATTGTTTGTGTTAGTTATGTATTGCATGTGATTACATTTTGTTGGAGTGGGAAGGACAAACAAAGACTGAAGCATTTCTACCACAGTGGTTTAAGGGAGGATACCCAGTGATGGGAGTGGTCTTCACTGTGGTCCCCTGACATTACAACAAATTGGTGGAAGAACGGTCTCAACTGTTATTGTCTCCAAGAATGGCAGAATAACATGCCCTGACTTAACCCAATTAACTAAATAATACCTAGGAATCACATCAAAATTGATTGTTGATGTCTCTGTCAGGGCATTGTTGCATCCTGCTTTGCCTTCAGCTCATTCTACAGCTACACCGGGCGTCCTAGGACAGCAAGATACTGAACCCTTAAAAATCTAAAATGTTAAGTGAATTTACAGGAATTTTCATTAGGACGATTGTCAGCATCATTGACAGAGTATTTGATTTGAAACTTGTAAACCCTTTAAGCAGGCTTTGGGTGACAGTGATTCAGCAACCTCAAATTTTATATTGAGACATATGAAAGTAATCTGTTTAAATTAGGATTTCATAACAATTAAAATGCAAAAGAAGAGGAAGTCACTTTTAAAGACCCCAAACCCTTCTGGACGTCTAATCCACATCTGGTTGTCACTGGGTGAACGTTATCTCTGACCTGTGATGCCAGGATGTAGTCTAGCTTATATCCTGTGAGCAAGGCGACAGGCTGGACATAATGTCTCATTAGTGGTCTCTAGGTTTGACATAGTTGTTATTACTAAAATTGATGCTGAAATTGTTAAATGTTTGTGCTTTTTGCCCAAAATCCGGAATGGATCATATGTGGATTTTCACTTTCTAATGTAGACATTCTGTATCATAACCCTGCTGCTTCAATCACCACGGATTCTTCTGTTCATTTCTGCTCTTGTTTAGCCCAAGTCAAAGTCTGTAAAACTGAAACTCTTTTATTGGCCACAGTAATCCCACTATAATTAGGGTGCCTGGTTTTCAGGTGAGCTTTCTGGAGGTTATTGTGACTGTTATTTGAACCAGAAAACAGTGTATGCTCACGGAGGTGTTCATTATTCTTCAATCTACAACTATTTCCAACACATGTGGACGGCACTATTAACTAGTTTTAGCTGAGGCCCTAGGAGCACAAATCAGTCGTGACAAAATCCTTAAAGCTAGAATGCATAATTAAAACCATAAAGTGGTCACCCTGACTTTGTCAAACAGTGACGAGCCTCTTTAATTCAGACAGAGGACAGAACAGTTAATGTAAGGATGGACCATCCATTACTTTTTAACTATGTTGGGAGTGCAAATATGTGGGACCTCCATGTTTCCTGCAGTTTATTGCGTGTATATCTAATGAGATAGGAACTTTGGTTGCAAAGTATGAGAGGAAAGAGGAATCCAACTTGTAGACCAGCTGATCAGACACTATTACAGTGAAACATAATACAGGGGAAACTGACTTAAGAAATGTCAGTCGAACTGAAGCATATTAGTATAACTTATAGTGAAGGCTCCTCGAGAACCAATGGGTATATAGCAAGTCCAACCATTGATTTACCATTTACATTAAGGGTTCTAGCTGAAATGAATCTGCTCCAGTTCACTGTAAACCATGAGAAGCGAACTCTCAATGTGATATAAACATTTTGTTATTTTATTTTGTCACGACAGGAAGCTTTGTCCGTGGTGAGTGAGGACCAGTCGCTGTTTGAGTGTACCTACGGAACGCCTCACCACGCCAAGGCGGAGATGACAGCGGCAGCGGCCAGTGAGTACAGCCAGGCAGCGAAGATGAGTCCCAGGGTGCACCAGCAGGACTGGCTGTCCCAGCCGTCCACACGCGTCACCATCAAGATGGAAGGCAACAGTGGACACGTCAACGGCAGCAGGTACGCCGCAGTCGCCACAACCTCCGTGTTGACTTTCGTTGTGGTAAAATCACTTGCACTTTCTGTGTACTTTCAGTAAAAGCTCAGGAAACCCATACAACCTGCTTTCCGGAGCAGATCATACCTACGTGCTCATTTTTAATAACAACGTTTGACAGATGGCTTGCCAAAGGTTCTATCTTAGCATATATAATCTCTGGTCGGTGCAGAGAGATATTACACTATATGATGTGTGGCCAGTATCCTTTGTGCTCAGGAGAGTTCAACTTCATGACGTGATGTGGAACCACCTCCTCCTTTGGGTCGCAGTGCCCCACTCTGGGGTCCACTGTGCACTGTGCTGCAGCCTGGGCTCCCTGTGACTCTCATTTCCTGTCTATTGTCCACATTTCTATGAATGTATTTTAAACAGGCAGGTCCCTGTGGCCTGACATTGAAACTTGCAGTGTAAATATTTGGAATTACCGTGACAAAAAAGGCAATGCAGTTGTATTTGGTCTGTTAAAGAGGCGTCTTTGGTTCACACCCCTAAGCTACCCATTGATAGTAAGTGGTCTCACCTGGCCTGCACAGTGACAGCCAAGCCACCTGCCAAACAGACTGGGAACTTAACTGGGGTTTTCAGAGGAGAGAAGGGAGCAGAGGGAAAAAACAACAGGCAAATCTGCTTGAGCCCCAATCTAAGACAGAATTGCTGCTGCTGGAATTCCAAACTCAAAACAGCTGTACCCCTAAAAAAACGGCCGCCTTTGCAGTAATATTTATATCATGTCTCACACGCGCTAAAACCCCCGCTCCATCCTTCCAGCCCTCCCCCCAACCACCCCCCCCCCCCGACATCTTTGGAACAGGCTTCTCCAAAAACTTTGGGAGAGGGTCTTATTTATCTGCCGTTGAGACACGGGAAAGATTGTTCCAATTAGCGACGAGTCAGGGAGCAGCGGAAGATTTACAGCTGAGACACTCAGACAGCGCTGCTGCTTTTACAGACACCAGCATCCTCCCCTCTGTTCACCAGGCTGCCAGAGGGAGGCCTACCGCCCTGCCAAACAGAGATGTGCGTGGAAGGAGAGACTGCAGGTGTTAGCATGTTGGGAGCTGCGTGTGAGTGTGTTTTCAAGGCCTATGTGTAGGCTAGCTGCATGCATGCGCCCAGTATACGTGAACCTTGAGACCCAACGAGAAACCCGGAGAGCTCCACAGCACTCTGACATCCCAGGAGTTTTGTCCAGTTTCCACAGTGGATTATCTCAAAGATTGCATTACGTGCCACAGCAGCGGGGGGTTTCAGCCTGAGTTATGAGTGAAGCTTTGCAGAAGGGAGGTGGCGTTAGGGTACAGCTGGATGACGGATAGCTTCGGCGATGGAAATTATTACGGGGAACGTTGACGTAGGGGTCGTGAGGCTCCCCTCATTATCAGGATTTAAGGGGTGTGCGGACAAACCCTCCCGCGCCCCCGCGCCCCCACGCCAGTATCCTCCGTGATCAGCGGCAGGGTTTATGGGAGCTTAAGTGGGCCCTGGAGCCAAAGCAGTTGGCAGATTAATTAGCCGACTCGAACCTGGAGAACAATGAACAATGTTAGCTTGAAGACAGGACTATGGGCCTCCTCAACACTAGGCTTCCTTGGATTGTATGTTCGCTTCTGTTTCTCTCTCTCTCTCTCTCTCTCTCTCTCTCTCTCTCTCTCTCTCTCTCTCTCTCTCTCTCTCTCTCTCTAATCTACCTTACCCTCCTTATATCTCCCTTTCTTTCATTTTTATCTGTCTCTTGCTCTTTCTTTCTCTCTGCAAGCCTACATACGCCGCGCACACAGAAACACACACTCCAGTGAGGTTGATGTTAAGCATACTAAGCTGCATCACTGCAGTTTTGTTTTAAGACTCCATTAGTTGACTCAGATGCACATTACCACTAAAACTAGCAGTTTTACATCTGAGGAGAAGCGCCACTAACAGACTGGCGTCTCAGTTCAGAATAACTGTTCCGTCGTTCCAGATAAAATTATCACTAGGAGACAAAGATACTATAAAAATGTTAATTGTGCACACCAGACAGACACAAACAAACAAGAAGTAGTAATGGTGGATAGTGATATTGTGAGCGGTTTTCAATAATAGAAGACACAGAATAAAGAATAATTTATTGCATTGCAGTAATACTAAAAATAGTGATGCTCAAATTGATATTCTAGCAGTAGTGCACAGCAGTAGCACTGAGTACAATGGCAAATTAGTTATAATAGCAATAATAGCTGTGACTGTACAGTAGGCTAGACCTGCTAGGAATTAACGCTAGACACTAGTTGGTTAGCATGCTAATTGCCCATGTTGGTTGAGGCTAGGACTAGCAAGTAAATAGGATGTGATTGCATCATTGGTCAGCCATATTTGTGAGGATGAACAAAGACGAGCAGCAAAGATGTGCAGCAAAGACGAGCAGCAAAGACGAGCAGCAAAGACGAGCAGCAAAGACGAGCACAAAAGACGAGCAGCAAAGATTAGCTGCACAGATTAGCAGCAAAGACCATTTATCAGGATGATACACATAATCCCCATAATCTCCATGGGGTGGGTCATCAAATGGGCCTTTTTGGCCCATGGGCACAATGGAGAAGAGAATAATTGCCATTTCGTGTGTTTATAGAGTAAGCAGAACTATGCACAAAGGCCATACCAAAGGGACTAAATATTATGACTTTTACCTATTAAGTAGCAGGATGTATTAAGTACTAGTATGTGGACATTAAATGACTAAGCACAATATTTAAGTAAACACAGTAGTTTAAAAGTACCAAGAGCTTTTTATAAACTAAGACAGACTAAATATACCGAACATCAAATTCATTCTAATTACTAATATGATCAATGACCCCCTAACATAATGTCCTGGGAAAGGTTTTCCTTGATGCGATTGGATCTGAGGTATTGCCTTCAATCATAAATTTGTAGTGCTCCTATATGTTACTGCACTGTGTGTGCATTGATTGCAATTGAAGTTTTTCCAGTCGTGCAAGTCTCACGGGTAAGGATTTTAGATTTGTGGTGTAGCTACTCTGTCGGAGTTTGTGTCTCTGAATGGAGACAGAGAGGACCATATACAGTACACCCTTGATCCCACTGCATCAACCTTTAATCAGACGTTGTAACATGACAGTTCATTTGTGTTAGATAATTAGCTCAAGTTTAGCACACACGTCTCAATCCATTTGACAATAATAGATAATATCCTTAGGTTTTCTGATGTTTTTCAAACAACACGTGCAGACATGGCAGCTTTCCACTGTCAAACGAACAACAGATTATTTCACTATTGAATCTTGGAAGGCTGCACCAGTATGATCTTGTGCCCAAATTGCTAAGCATAAATTGGTCACAGAAACACAATCTGGTTGTCTCCCTCTCCATTTGGAAAAGATGGGCCTGCGAGAAAAAAAAGGAATTTTCAAAGCTGAATGCTGTTGCTTATTTTCTTCATCTTTGTGTATATTTCTCTCTGCATTAGTGTAAATGACATCAGCCATTTTGAATATGGGCATTGTGCATTACATTATGGGAACGCATCAAAGGAATGATGAGTCTTCAAATAGAGATAATAGTTTTATGTGGCCTGGATGTACCAGCCCATTGAGTGTGTTCATTGAGTGTGCCCACATCTTTCCCAGTTGTTTCCATTCAGTATAACCTAAATTCCAGATAAATGTATCTTGAATGAGTTTAGGTCTTTGTCTTTATCCAAAACAAATGACAGGTTTTGATAAGATGTGTTTTTGGGATACATTATTATAATACTTTGGACCATGTTAATTCCCTCCAAAATCATATTAGAAGTTTTTGCCTAGTTCAGTATCATACACTTGTAAAAATGAAACTGGCAAAATATCAGTGCCAGTGTCATTGTTCAGATGCTCAATTAAGTTGGATCCATATGTGTGGAGATTTGCACAAGATAGATGCGCTCTAACTTCCCTTCCCTGCTCTTCTGAAATTCAAAACATGTCAACACCTGGTATTTTGCGATTTCTTCAGTGTCCTGGAACTAATGCTTCTCATTATCTTACTCACACTATGGTGTCATTACAGATGAATGGTACCAATTATCTGTTGATTAAAGTGCAAGAGAATAATATGACTGGAGAATGGCGATTGGTTAAAACAAATCCCTCTAACATCAGACTAGACTGATTTTAATAAACAATTTTTCTGTTTTGCAAAATGTCTGGGCATGCTGTTTACCTGTCATATAAAATATTGCTGCAAAGATTGGCCAGCTCATTGTCTAGACCAGTGTTTGTCAACCCTGCTCCTGGACACCCCCCTGCCCTGCATGTTTTAGATCTCTCCCTGCCCTAACATACCTGATGTAGATCACAAAGGATAATGAGCTGGTCATTTGAATCAGGTGTAACTGAGCAGGGAGAGATCGAAAACCTGCAGGGCAAGGAGGCGCCCAGGAGCAGGGTTGAGAAACACTTGCTGATTGGCCAACTTTATTTAAAATTTCAGGCACACAAGTGGATTTTTAAGATTAACGCAAAACGTTTTGACACTGGACAGTATTTGGGTATTATTTGAGTACTTTTGCCTGGGCAGTTACTTAAACTCTGAAAAAGCTATTCCCAAGTCACATGCATCTGGGGCCTGTACCCGTGGCAGAATAGACCATCCATCATGTCCAGGTCAGGAGAGGCCAACAGTTGGTTGACACATG